>MU228428.1:1932293-1948585 GCA_018584345.1 Thuja plicata | reverse complement strand
TCGGTGAATACTGCAGATTCTGCTAAATCCTTTGGTAACCGACTGAACTCGGTAAGTACTGCGAACTCGGTAAAGACTGACTTTCCATCACATATTCTTTGATGACCGACTGAACTCGGTAAGTACTACGAAATCGGTAAAGACTGACTTTCCTTCATATATTCTTTGATGACCGACTGAACTCGGTAAGCACTGCGAACTCGGTAAAGACTGAATTTCGTTGTTAACCGAGAGAGCCCGGTGGTAACTAACTTCTCGATATAGTATTTTGTTATGCTCGGTAGACTTTGTAAATTGCTTCTCTTACCGTCTGAACTCGGTAGACTTGGTAAAATACTTTGCTGAACATTCTTAGCTCGGTAGACTCTGTCTAATGACTGATATGACATTCTGAACTCGGTAGACTCTGTCTGATGACTGATATGACATTCTGAACTCGGTAGACTCTGTCTGATGACTGATATGACATTTTTGTAACATCAAGGACAACACACAATTTAAACAATTGTTTCCAACAGAAGGCACATAAAATATGGGTCACTAACATTGGTTCTAACATAAGGATTTCAATCATACAATCTTTAAACTACTAATATATTTTTGTTTCTTATCCATTCCTTTTTAAGACTATTGTTCTCTATTAAAAGTATGCCCTTTAAGATGAAAATAATACTCTCTTATTGCAAACTATAGTCCCCTTTGAACATGCTACTCTAACATTGTGGGTAGTGTCAAAGGTAGTCAATAGTACACTATTCACATTGGTCCTTAAAATGTAGGGTGTTGACATTTGTATGTGATGGAATGATTTTTTCTATCATTCTACAATTTAGATTTTTTTTTGTGCTATGATATTACATTTAAAATTATTAGCATAAATTCTTATTTTGTAACAATGATAATCATCCTTAAATTTTAACCAATTGTGCATTTATAAGCATCTTGAATCCTTGGTTTAATGCAAATTCTTGAAGTCATCAAGATTAGGTATATAGGGAAGGCAATTGTTTCTTGTCCTGGAATTTTGGGCCCTTTCCTAGGATCTAGGAGTCTCTTACATTGTTGTAAATTATGTTAAATGGTGAATCCTTTATTAAATTCTCAATCTGATGGAAGCTTAGAATAGATTATTAATACAAGAGCTTGCTATGATTTTTGTCTAGATCAGGTCAAGCCTACCACATATTCATCTTGAAATTTCTCAAATATTGAACTACCCCTACAAAAATCCATTCCTCAATCACAATGAAATTCTTGGATCAGTTCAAAAGGGCTTACACTTTTACTAAATTCCCAATAGTAGATAGATCTTTTGCTGGTAAATTTTGATCTTGATTACTTAATTTACTTAGTTAATATTTGATCTTAGACTTAGACAACTATTTGTTGACTGCCCTCTTAAATTTTTTAATAAATGTTGATCTCAATTACTTTATAGACAGCTAATATATGATCTGACTTAGACAACTATATGGTGAATGCCCTTTTAAAAAACTCTAATAAAAGTTGATCTCATTTTCTTCATAAAATTAGCAATATTTGATCTTATACTTAGACAACTATTTGGTGACTTATCCCCTCAAAAAGTTAACTGGATATTTGCCTATGTGATCAACAAAATGAATATAAATGACAAAAATCTATTTTATGTTGGATGATATTAGAATTGGGTACTACGAATGTCATTGGCATTCATGTTTTGTCACTGATGTCAACATATGTTTATGTGGAGAGAACAGACTGGTTATTACTATTGTATGATGACTATCAGAAGTGTACAGATACTGTACAATTGAATCAAAATGAGCGAAGATGATGATATGAAGAAGGATGTGTGATGACCTTATTTCTAAGGTTTCTAGACTTAATATTGCATATTGGATTTGTTACAGATGTTTTAGTGAAGATTGGTTTCTGGACTGTCACAGTGATGCTTGACAGAGCGAGTCTCTATGTTTTGGGGATATCTTACATGCGATGATGATTCAGGTTATGTGAGCTTAAGAAATGACATAATTCATATTGACAAATGTTTTTTACTGATCACAAGTCATGTGATTGTGTGTGGCATTAGCTGAAGCATGTATTCTACAGGAAACCTATTTGGGGCTGACTTCAGTGATGTAGCGTGCATTGTAGATTGCAAGCGTGGATTTTGGATCTTGGATTATATATGATGTATTGTAATTGATGTTTAACTGTTTTAGGTACTGTGTGTATTGTAGCAAGGGGTTAAATAATAATTTGTATATCAGGAAAGCTTAATTGGCCAAACTAATCAATTATTGTAATAGGGTATATATGAGAGATCTTTTCTTTTGAAAAGATAGATGTATGAGAAGGTAATTGAAAATATAGAGAAGTGTGAAAGGTGCGAAGCTTGATTGGCTTCTGGATGTAGAGAAGATTTTTTGATTATAGTGCTTCATTGGAACTAACCAAGCAAAGACAGTTGTTATCAGACACTTCACTAGATTGTATATTTCTTATATACACTTGTTCGGATTGTAAATCCTTGAGGGTGGCTTTAACCTTCTTTGGGTAGTGTTCCTAGGAAGTGAGCCCACTGTTACTCTTGACTCCTAATAGGGTTTGTCCTTTAACAAGGACTGTGTACCTTAATGTTGTAATAAGATCCTAACATGGCTAAATCTTTTAACAAGGATACTATTCTCTCAGTACATCATTTGTGGGTGCTAATTTCCACCGGGGTTTTACCTTTACCAAGGTTTCATCAACAAAAAAGGATTGTGTTGGTATTTATTATGTTATCATTTGAATTGAAGTTTTGGTTTATAAAATTTAATGTTTAATAATCTGTCTCATAACTAATTCACCCCCCCTCTTAGTTGTGCTTGTGGATTGTTATTCCTAACAATTGGTATTAGAGATGCTGGTCCTTAGAGAGAAAGCTTAACAGTTTGAGGTGATTCTGAAGATGACTTACTACATGAAGGATAGTCCAAAATTTGATCCTGAAAAATTTGACAGTTGGAAGAACAAGATGAGAACACATTTGCTGTGTTTGGGAATCAACTACTAGATGATCACAAAATGAAAGGAAAAGATAAATACTGAGGATGAACTGGATAAAGCTAATGAAGATGAAAATAATTTATTTTCATGTAACATGGTTGCAAGGGAAGCATTTATTAGTGTACTTTCTGAAGGAAAATTTGCAAAAGTAAAAGACTTAGATTTTGCACATGAAATTTGGACAAAACTGGAATCACTATATGAAGAAGATAAGTTTACAAAATAGGTGAAGCTACAAAACTAGAAGACAAAAATGGAATCATGGAAAATGAAAGATGATGAGAACATTAAAGCATATGCACAAAGTGTTACTAGAGTGGTTACTAGCATTAAGAACTCTAGAGGTACTTACAGTAAGGAAGAAGTAATTGCAAAGATTCTCAAATCCCTTACACCTGTATACAGAACTAAAGTACAAGCTATAGAGGAGATTGTACCTTTGACAATGAACTTCAATAGAGAGATTTTGATTTGAAAGTTAACTCTTTTGAGGCCACAAAACTGGGAGATTCTCTACCTAAAGTTGATTCAACATTCAAGGCGACTGTGCATAGAAACAAAAATACCTTATCTAGGATTGCAATAACTAGAAATAGTGACTTGAGAGAAGAACTTGGAGACTATGTTGATGAATGAGAACAGATACAGGAAGAATAAAGAAAGCTAGATGAAGTGGTAGCCTTGATTGTTATAAGAGAAAAGAGAGGTAAGGGTAAATTTGAAGGAAAGTTACCTTTGAAATGTTTTTCATGCAACAAGATAGGTCATTTTGCATCTTGATGTCCTTCAAGGGTCCCAAAACATACACCTAATTTTTCCAAATCAAAGTATCCAAAAGACAAGGAATGTTACTATGCTAGTGAAGGTGTTTATGATGATGAATTTGTTGACTATGATGAGATTAGATTTATTTCTATTAAGGATGATGAACCTATACATGAAGAAAAATCCTTAGTATCTCATGTTGAAAATAATCTGAATAAGTTATAGAATGTGGTTGTTCACATCATATGACGGGAGATAAAAACAAGTTTTTTAGTCTGAAAAGATATGATGGTGGTGTTGTTAGATTTGGTGACAATAATCCTAAGCTTATCATTGGAGTTGGATCTATTTCTCTGGATGGAAAAACTAATACTAACAATGTACTACTTTTTGATGGACTTAAGCATAATCTGTTGAGTGTTAGACATCTAGTGGAAAAAGTCTATCAATTAAAATTCATTGATGGGAAATGTTCAATCAAAAGTAAATTAAGAGTCTTGATCGCATCTGGTACTAAATCTAAAGGTAATGTATTTGAATTGAATACATCTGAGGCTTCTTGTTAATGTGAATATTGATGACAGTAGGTTATGGCATAGAAGATTTTTTCATGTTAACTTTGATAATATTGTGAAAGCAAGTATGAATAATGCAATAAGAGATCTACCTAAGATTGTGAAACAATCTAACACTATGTGTAGAGAGTGTGTTATGGGGAAGCAACTAGAAGTAGTTTTAAAAGAAAATCTTATTCAGCAAAAGGGAAGTTGGATCTAGTACATACAGATCTCTGTGGTCCTACAAGAACAAGATCTTATTATGGTGAAAGGTATTTTATACTTTTTATTGATGACTTTTCTATGATGACGTGGGTTACATATTTAAGAGAGAAATCAGAGGCATTTGACAAATTCAATATATTCAAAGCAAAAGTTGAGAATGAATCAGGTTTGAAGATAAAATGTTTGAGATTAGATAGAGGTGGTGAGTTTACTTCAGATTTATTTAATACCTATTGTGAAGAGCATGGAATATTTAGACAGACATCTGCTCCTAGGACACCACAATAGAATGGGATAGCAGAGCAAAGAAACATAACAATATTAGATGCTACCAGAACTATGTTTCTAGAAGAAAATGTATCACATGTTCATTCGAGAGAAGTTGTTGGTACTTCTGTGTACATCTTGAACAAAATTCAAATTAGAGAAGGTACAAGTAAGACTCCTTATGAATTATGGTATGATCATACTCCTATTGTAAAATATTTTAGAATATTTGGAAGTAAATTCTATATCAAAAGAGATGATGAGATAGGGAAGTTTGATGCTAGAAGTGATGAAGGTAGCTTCCTTGGTTATTCTACTAAGAGAAAATCATATAAATTTTTCAATCTGAGATTGAGGAAGTTGATTGAAAGCACTAATGTGAAGATAGATGAAAATTTTAGATTCAGGAAAGAATGTATGATTGTGGTCAAATTGCAAAGATAAAGGAGGTCATTGTTGATCCTATAGAACCTTTGGAGATTGATGATGAGATTGAAGATGAATCAATTGAGCATACTGAAACTCCTAAGACTTTGAGGTATGTTAAAAAGAACCATCCTGAAAAATCAAATCATTGGTAATGCAAGTAAAGGAATGATGACAAGATCAAAAGTAAGAGATGAATTTTTTTTTATTTCTCAAGTTGAGCTGAAAAATACTGATGAAGAATGTAGAGATGAATCTTGGACTAAATCTATGTAGGAAGAACTAGAATAGATAAAGAAAAAAAACACTTGGGAATTGGTTCTGAGACCTAAAAAAAATGTGATAGGAACTAAATGCATTTTTCAGAAATAAAATGGACGAGGAAGGAAAAATGGTAAGAAATAAGGCTAGAATAGTTTGTAAAGGCTACTCACAACAAGAAGGCATAGACTTTGAAGAAACATTTTCTCATGTTTCTAGGTTGGAAGTTGTGAGATTATTTATTTCTTATGCTGCACATAAAGACTTTAAAGTATATTAGATGGATGTAAAATCTGCATTCTTGAATGGATATTTGGAAAAATAAGTATGCATAGAGAAACCTGATGGATTTCATTTGACAGAAGATGAAGACATGGTTTGTAAGTTGAAGAAAGTATTGTATGGACTCAAACAAGCACTGGAGCATGGTATGCAAGACTAGACATGCATCTACTTCATCATGGTTTCAAAAAAATTAATGCAAACAATAATTTATATTTAAGAACTGGTGAAGATGGAATCCTAATCATAGAATTTTTTGTTGATGATATCATTTTTGGAGGCAATGATTAAATGAGTAAAAAGTTATCTAAAGAAATGAAACATGAATTTGAAATTTCAATGATTGGTGAGATGAAATTTTTTTTTGGTTTTAAAATTAATCAGAATAAGAATGGTATTTTATATCTCAGACCAAGTACCTTAAGGAAATGTTGAAGAAGTTTGGAATGGAAGATTGTAAACCTGTTGGGACACCCATGGTGACTGGTTATAAACTTACTAATAATGATGAAACTCAGAGTGTTTTGAAAAAAAAGTACAGATCAATGATTGGAGGTCTACAATATCTAACTCACACCAAACTAGATATTTCCAATGCAGTTGGAATTGTGGTAAGATATCAAGAAGATCCTAAAGAGACACTCCTTGCTACTATGAAAAGAATTTTTAGATACTTGAAAGGAATAATAGAGTATGGATTATGGTATGAAAAATCAGATGACTTTATTTTAGATGCTTATACTGATGGTGATTGGGTAAGTAGTGTGGATGATAGAAAGAGTACAAGTGGTGGAGCATTTTTCCTTGGAAAAAGGATGGTTTCATGGTTAAGTAAGAAGCAGGACTATATTGCTTAGTTTACTGTTGAATCCGAGTATGTTGTTGCTGCTATAAATTGTACACAAGTTGTTTGGATGAAACAAATGTTGAAGGACATTGGAATAATTTTTGAAGAGTCGGTGGTTATAAATTGTGATAACACTAGAAAAATGAATATGTTGAAGAATCTTGTAATGCATTCAAAGACTAAACACATTTCTATTAAGTATCATTTCTTGAGAGACAAGGTAGCAAAGAAATAGATTAAAATGGAGTATGTTAGCACAAAGAAACAAATAGTAGACATATTTACCAAACCTTTTCCAAAAGATGGTTTTGAGTATCTTAGAAGCATGCTTCGGGTGAGAGCCCCCTCCCTGTGGTAATTAATTGATGAATGAATGCATCATTCGAGTGGCTTTCAGAGCTATATCATTTTTTGGACTTTATTTATGGATCTAGTCCTTAGGGGGAGTGATCGCATGAACACTATAGAGCACATTTGGTTGATTTTTCACCTGGCTGCTAGACATGAAGATTTGAAAAATATACACGTTGCAAAATATTAAAGAAGATTTATGGCACCCTTTGCCATTGTTTTAAAAGGGGGAGAGACTCTATGTGAAAATCCCTACTTATTTAGGGAGAATTGTGTTGAGGATATTTAGAAGATTGTATTGAGAGAGAGTACTTTTCGATTGATGGATTTTCCTATATGTTGCCATCAATGCCAAAGGGGGAGATTGTTGGATGATATTAGAATTGGGCACTACGAATGTTGTTGGAATTAATGTTTTTTCACTAATGTCAACATATGTTTCTATGGAGAGAACATACTAGTTACTACTATTGTATGATGACTGATAGAAGTGTACAGATATTGTACAGTTGAATCAGAACAAGCGAAGATGATGATATAAAGAAGGATGTGCGATGATCTTATTTCTAAGGTCTCTTGGCTTAAAATTTCATATTAGAGTTGTTACAAATTTTTTAGTGAAGATTGGTTTCTGGATAGTGATAGTGATGCTTGACAGAGCAAGTCTCTACGTTTTGGGGATATCTTACACGTGATGATGATTCAGGTTATGTAAGCTTAAGAGATGAAAGAAGGGATATTGAGGAATGTTTGTTATTGATCACAAGTCATGTGATTTTTTGTGACATCAGATGAGGCATGTATTCTAGAGGAGACCTATTTGGGTCCAACTTCAGGGATGTAGCGTGCATTATGGATTGCGAGCATGGATTATAGATCTTGTATTATATTTGATGTATTGTAATTGATTTATAATTTTCTTAGGTACCATGTGTATCTTAGCAATGGGTTAAATAATTATTTGTTTATTGGGAAAGCTTAATTGGCCAACCTAATCAATTATTGTAATAGGGTATATATGAGAGATCTTTTCTTTTAAAAAGATAGATGTATGAGAAGGTAATTGAAAAGACAGAGAAGTGTGAAAGTTGCAAAGCTTGATTGGCTACTAGATGTAGAGAAAAATTTGTGATTATAGTACTTCATTGGAACTGACCAATAAAAGAAAGTTGCTATCAGATAGTTGATTGGATTATATATTTCTTATATACACTTGTTCAGATTGTAAATCCTTGAGGGTGGCTTTAACCTTCTTTGGGTAGTGTGCCTAGGCAGTGAGCCTATTGTTACTCTTGAATCCTAATAGGGTATGTCCTTTAACATGGAATGTGTATTTTAATGTTGTAATAAGCTCCTAACAAGGCTAAATATTTTAATAGGGATACTATACTCTCAGTACATCATTTGTGGGTGCTAATTCCCACTGGTTTTTTACCTTTGAAAGGGTTTCCTCGACAACAAAGTAGAGTGGGTTTAACCATGGAGGAAACTCCGTAGTTAAGCGCGCTCAAGCTGGAGTAGTAATGGGATGGGTGACCTCCCGGGAAGTCCCGGTGCTTCACCTCTGTGAGCATCACCTAGATCCAATGAGTGCTAAGTGTTCCATTCATTCTCATGAGAGATGGGTTCATGTGAACCACTACTCATGAATTATGGGTCAATGAGTTTGACTCAAAAAATACACAGTTGAATCCTGATAGCAATATCACAACAAAGTTGTGTTATTGTGTTGGTATTTAGTGTGTTATCATTTGAATTGAATTTTTAGTTTATAAATTTTAATGTTTAATAATTTGTCTCGCAACTGATTCACCCCCTCTCTTAGTTGTGCTTGTGGAATGCTATTCCTAACATTTTCTATTTTATTAGAACCATTAATTAATATCAAAGTGTACTTTCAACATTTCATCATCATCTTGAGGAATAAAAAGTTAAAACTCTATGCATGGATTAATTTCTAGGTCAATTAGATGTCTCTATCAAAATAGACAAAGAGAAGAATGATCTCATGAATTTTTCCAATCAGCCTAGTAATACTTTATTCTTCCATAAACTACCACAATAGATTGAGTCCCCACCTTTGAGAGAGGCTCCTCCTTTTCTTTCTATTGTAATATCAACAAGAGAAGAAGAAAAGGAAGAGTTATGTAGGGAAGATCCAGAGGAAATAATCTAATTATGGGTTTGTATATAGGGCCCCCTAGAAGTTCATTGTCTGAGAATCCTAAACTCAAGAATGTCCATGAGTGCCCATGATTTTTCTAGATAGATCTCATCTCTGTGTTTCTTCATAATCAGTATCAATCCTTTTGCTCTAGATTTTTATTTGCAATTAAATTTGTCTTATTTTCAATTCCTAGTTTTTTGTTCTTTCTAAGGAAGACTTACATATTTATTCTAGAAAGGGCATGACAAAATAAACTTAAAAAGAACATAGATTTTTTATGATAATATTATTCAACTCCTAACAAATAATTAATAAAAAGATAGATGATTATGTAATAGATAGTTCTTTCTTTTGTATTGGTAGCTTTATGACAAAATCGTTGCTCCTTAGGAAGTTGGGTGATGAAAGGATACACATATAACTATATTCTAATATAGAAGAAAAATGAGGGATAGAGAGAAGCTTTATTGTTATGATGGGTCTATTGGTTACCCCTGACATTTTAGTCCTTAGACATTTAATGTCTTTTTCTTGACCCACATATGATATATTTTTGAAGCACTAGGTTGTTTTTGCATTGTTTCCAGGATGCAATTGCATAAATAAATGGGTTGAACATTAGGAATACCTCCAAAAAAAACAAAATTTTAACATATATTAATATCCCCTAGCCTTTTTCCTTTTTTGGGTTAATGGGGGTTCGTCGAGATTCTATTTTTTGTTTGTAGCAGGCTTTCTATGTGCGTAAGGTTTGTTGATGCTTATCTCTAGTACTTTTATGTAAAAGGTTTTGGGTTCCTTTCAAAACATGTATTTACCTTAATCAAAAACATCACCTAGCCTAGCATATGAATTCTCATAATTTTTAGCAAAACATCTCATATTCTAACATGTATGATTTTAGGAAATTTTATTCTAACGATGTTAAATTTTGTTTATATTTATAATTATTTTAATTTTTAGTACTTTTGTTACGTATGTTTCCAATTCATTTCCTTTCTTACTTGTGGTTCCTTGAAAATTGGCACCCAATCTCTATCTTGTATTTTGGTAGTGTGGATCAAACATGTGAGATTTTTATCATAGACTCATCTAGGATAAATTATCATATCACACATGGCTGAGGAAATTTTATGATTTAGTTGGAAGAACTGCACAAATATGGGAAAATATAAAAAAAGGAAGTATAAATTCATAGGAGAACAAAAATATGAGCTAGATTAATGCAGTGTAGTAAGGATAGATTGGGAAAGAAGTGAAATGCCTTTGCAAATTCTACCCACCTCTTTTGTGCAAAAAGTCAATGTGGGAGATAGAAGGCACCAAATAGACTTAATCATTGGATGCATAGAATGCACCCCACACTATACAAAATTACAATAAGAATCATAACTTTCCAATGTGGGAAATGACAACATTGAAATTGAAGTGATCAAAGAGGGTACTTCTTTTGGATTTTATAGTTTTGACTTTTGCAAATCGAATAAGAATTGCTTATTTTCAGACAAATGGAAATGCATGATCTTGAAGCACCCGACTCTTGATCCTGTTGTCAATTGATTCACATTCTTAAAGAAACATAGAAATCAAGTTGGTGGCATCTTAAATATTACCTTTTTATTCAAATATATCCAAGAAGCTGCTTAAATATGCTATTCATGCAAATCACTTTTTAAGTGAGTTTGTTAACCATTGCAATTGTTGTTCTTGGAAGTGAACACTTAAGGAAAAATCGATCAAATCAGTTCTTAGAGTGATCTTCAGCTAAAGGAAGTGAAAAATTTCAAGAAATTTATGTGGGTTAAAAGTCTTGTCTTGGAGGCAGAAACCCTAGCCTCAGGTAGCTAAAAGGTTGGGCAGCAGATAAAAATACCAAGGAAAATTAAAGTGGTACTTTTTTCTTTAAAATTTCTTGTCCTCCCATTTGCAACTGATCTTTTTTTTCCTTTTGATGAGTCTCAAGGTTGATTTTATGAAAAATTGCTAAAGATGAGATTTTGAAAAATGTTAGTTGTTTTCATGTGTTTGATGAAATGATTGAATTTTGATTGTGAGTGGGGGAATTTATGCCCTGTATCTCCTTTTTACTGAAGTTAAGTTCACTATATCTATAACTATTTTCTGAAGCTTTATCTTTATTATCTAGTAGTTACTAGCTTATTGTGTAAACCTTGATATAATATCCTTCTATGACACCATTCTGGATAAATTAGGACGGTTAATCTAATTTATTATATTGCATCTCTAAAATGGGAGCATAGATACAATATTTGGAATTTTTACCATACAAGAAAGTAGATACTTGGGAGTATTCACCTAATTTATTATATTCCATCTCTGAAATGGGAGCATAGATGCAATGTTTCAACTTCCTCACTCGTACTCTTTAGCATACAATAAAGCATTACTCTATCTCTAATTTTTTTCCAATTTTTAAAATTTCCATATATACATCCAAGTTTCTATATTTATGAGACTCAAACCTTTCAAAACTATTGAGAGATGACAAGTTTTTCCTATTTGATTTTTTTTTATTTACATTGTTTCAGATTTATGTGTATATACTCATCAAAATATTGTTATAATTATTGATAAGTTTTGGATTAATAGGATGTATGATAAGACGGTACTTAGTAAATTGAATATGGAATTAAAGGTTGATTTTTGAGATCATCATGATATCTTCAAAATGGAGAAGTGATTGTGAACATTATGAGTAATTGATAATGTAAAATTCAATTTGCTAATTTGTTTTAATACATGTTGTAGGATGCAGTTAATTGCCTAGAATGGCTTGTACCCTTTCATAAGATAAATTCTTTGTACATTTAATTTTGATTATGTGTTCTTACATTGAATAATATTTGATATGCTTCATTGTAGAAAGTTCACCTTGTAATGCGGTTTTCCATGTTCTTTACTTGTCTTTTGTTTTTTTTCTTTATGATTAGATTTATTCAAACTAATTTCTCTTGTAGCTGTATTAATTCCTCATGATTCCCCTTCTTATTTGTATATATCTCCTACTTTAAGTTCTCCTACTTGTAGTGTGATCTCTCTTTTCCCTACCATGGCATACATTTTCAACATTTTTATTTGTACCAAGAATCTCCCCATGTCATTATCAATGCACATTGACTGATGGCATACATTTTAAAATTTATTATTTGTACCAAGGATCTCTCCATGTCATTATCAATGCACATTGATATATATGTTTGGTCAATATTATGTCTCCTTTGCATGATTAATAGTAACATATGAAAAAACTTAATGGTATAAGAGTGATGGTTTGTGGTCAACAGTTAATTGTTAATAGTAACATATGCAAAATGTTTTGAGCTTGATATTGCTGGCCTTTAAAAAAAATGAGCCATGGTATGGTAATAAAGATGTGGATCCTATTTTTCATACGACAAGACCATTCCAAAAGGAAGAAAAAATGTATGGTTCTAGAAAGTTCAATTTCTACAAAGGTGATTATTTTTTTGTTCTTTTTAATCTCTTTTATGTATGTCACTGATACTAAATATCATAGTTTAATTTATTGAATTAAAATTTGTGTCTCAATATATTTCATTGAATGTCTCTTTTTTGGCAACATTAATGTCTAGAAAAGACTTTTCATGAAAAATTTGTAGCTATAGGAGACCCTACTATCACCACAAGAATATACCCTGGAGTGAGAAACTGTATGCCATTTGCCAAAGCCTTTTTTTTTAGGATATGCACTTCATGAAAAACATCACATGTCATTAAAATTTATGGCTCAGTTACTTACATACTTTTATGGAGATAGGAGCAGTAATTAGTAGGTTGTTGCAATTCTTTTGTTCCTACTAACTATTCTAAAATGATTAGATTTTTTTCATGACATTTTAAAACCAAATTTGGTGCACTTATTGCCTTAATTACTAAATTTTGTAGGAATTTCTTAGAAGCTGTATTTTCTATTTAGAATAATATATGGTCATCTCCACTATACAAAAGTTTTATAGTCTTAAGTGAGCACTTAACTAGATATGATTTTAGAAATTACCTGAACTAAATAGATTAAAAATTATTTTGAGCTTTATCTTTCTTGGGATGATTGTCAAATAATTCCATCACAGTGTATGAAGTGAGTCATCTTAGATTCATATAATTCACTTTAAATGTGAGTTACGTCAATTGAGTCTCAGATCCTCTGTGAACCTTGAATTATATAAATAGAGTGATATTGTTTAGTGGGCCTTGAGTTCCCTCAATCAACCCTCACGTTGACCATTGAGGGAAATTTTTATCTCATCTAAACCCATAGATTTTAGTGAAAAGACATGGGCTATTTCAATTACCTTTAATTATCCTAAACTTAGTCAATAATCATTAAATCACCTTATCAAAGGGGCCCAATCCTATGAGTGATCTTAGTTATAGATTTCACAATTCATAGTTTACCAACATATGGGTGAATCTGATAGTTTATGATGGTATATTCCCCACAATAATTTTAGTACGTATATTTTATAATGAAATACTATCAAATTAATACTACATTCAAACTGGTGTAAGATGGTCAACTTATAAGTCAAACAAACGTAGAATAATCAGTGTAGAAGTATTTGGCCATGCATCAATATTTAGTGGGTATTACTTCTCTGAACTTAAAAACAAAGGTCAATTCAATCCTCAAATTCCTCATACAATACTCTAGAGGCTTGAGGTATGACAATGTGATGCAAGGACAACAAATGAATTGAAAAATATATATTTAATAATGTCATTACTAATAATTTTGAGGAAATTAAAGGCTGAGATGGAGCTATGGTGTAATTAATTATCATGTTTACCACATTTTCTAGGAGAGAGAAAACTAGGGTATTAACATTGACATATTAGGGAAATCATGATAGCTTGAGTGCTAGTGTGATAATTGATAGATGAGAGTAATGAAGTCAATTTTTAAATGATGAATCATTGGTTTCTTGAAAATCAGATTTGTACTCCTTGTTGTGTCTCGATTACCAAGATTTATTCTAATTGTTTAACATTAATTGCGTATTGGATTTCCCCTTTTGGATTGAAGGCTTACTTAGGGCTGGAATGAATATTGCTTATTATGTTGGACTTTATTTGAAATTTGTAATGCCCTGCCAGGGAACCCAGGAGAACTAACTTAAACATGCAACTAAGTTAGCATGATAATTTTTTTTTAATGTTTACAAACAATAATGATAACAATGCGGAAGCAACACAATAAAGTACATGACATACACATAAGTACAACTAAAATAAAGATAAAAATTCTCAAGGGTTCTTTGACATAGAATTACTTAAGAAAAATAATCTACAAAGAAAAAGTATAAATGATTAACATTAAAGATAGATCAACTGAATCCAATATAAATCTCATATAATAAGACCACATATACTACTGAAACCAAAGGTATACAACCAAATCAACATCCACTGCATAATTAGTAGGGTATGCAATAAAACATAACATTACAATACATCCTTTGAAAGGATGTTAACCAATATACACATATGGTACAAATATACAACTCATGAAACTGAACAAGTATCCAGAGAATAAGAAGATAGAACTGCAACAAGGATCATCCAAGCATGAAGAAGAACCGTCAGATCTGAATGGTAATAATAATCACTACCACCTAACCATTTGGAACCAAAGGTCCACTCCCACCGTGCTGAGGAGATAATATTAGGCCCACTCACACATGTATAAAATAAGAAAGGAAATATCAAAGGTATACAAGACATCATACATAAAAGAATAGGAAGATCCTAGAAGCTCTTTGAATCACAATAAGGAAATATACACAATACCAGAGGTAACCGACACACATAGGATAGCCTAAGTTGTATATAGGGAACTTTCATCACATAAGTCTACCCTTGAGTTATCCTAGTAGTCCTCCCTGGACCCTAGCTTCCAAGTGACTCTATGTGGCTCATTAATCCTTTCATGAAGACAAGGATCCTAACTCCCATCCTAGCTTGTAATAACACTCGAGGCATGGGTAGAGACTCAGACATCTTATTAGTTTATTTTAAAACCCTTTTAATGTTTCATTTTTTCACTTATTAAGTAACTTGCCAATGAATTACCCTAGTAGCCACTTAGAGCCCCGACCCCCATTGCAAGCCACTTCCCCTCTATACACTCAGTTAACCTACCTAGGATCATAAAAAAATCATGAAGGTATAACATAAATCTCTAACTGCTTCCTGCCCATACAGGAACACATTGGTTCTCAATTAGCCATAAAAACTAAAGTACTCTCACAAGATCACATAAGATAGTTTAGACAAACCAGGTTGGGTATAAAGAATTGAGACCAAAACTGACACCACAGAAATATGTACTGAAAAATCACACAAGACACCACGAAGAATTAAATCCCAAAACCTTTGGCTTTACACCTTGAGAGTCATCTATTCCCAATAGATACCCAAAATGATAAAGTTTCATAAAAGAAAAGAATACACATTTTATTTCAATAATCACCCAAAAATACATCATGACATGATAAATACATTTTCAGAAAGAACTAATCAAAACTTAGTGATAAACAAATTTATAATAACATTATGCAAATTTGTTTATTTTAATAAAATTACTAATAAAACTATAATTAATTCCTAAGGAAAAGTGTCAATTAAAGCCCCTATAGATTAATTTATAAAAATCCAATACATAAATTAACCTATCTAATAATTACTAAAATCCCAATATAATTACAATATGCATGAAAACATAATTATACTATTATTAATAGATATACATATTAAACTTTAATATTAATGCTATTATTAATTAATTTAAAAAACCACATACATTAAAAACTATTTAAAAATAAAAATCATAATAATAATAATAACAACATTTTACATAAAATCATTTTAACTAAAATAATAACAAAACTACATTTAATAAACAAAACTAATCATAATAATTAAAAACTTAAGATAAAGTAATAATTACCATTTTAATAAACTAAATTTAAAAAAAACTTTATTAAAACAAATTTAAGAAAAACAAATTTAAAAAATTAAATTAAATAACATTTTTTTTTTTTTTTTTGGGGGGGGGGCTCTCGGCCCC
>MU228428.1:1899256-1916238 GCA_018584345.1 Thuja plicata | reverse complement strand
TCAATATTATAGTCAATTTGCATTTCATTTCTTTCATGTTTCAAGCTTTATTTGCATAATTAAGCTAGTTTTAGTTGGAATTGAAGATGTTTTAGTTTTCACTTATGATTTATCTAACATCTCAATTCGGTGCTTTCAAGCTTCTTAAATCCATTTCAAGTTCAATTCTAGCTTAGAATTAATTCCTTTCATAGATTATAAGCATTTCATTTCTAGATTAAAAGCACTTTCTTTCTTAGATTAATTGCATTTTACTTCCATAGAGTAGTTGCAATTCATTCTTAGATTAGTTGCAATTCATTTTCATAGCTTAATTGCTACTCAATTCATAGATTAAGAGCATTTTCTCATAGACTAGTTGCAGATTTCATAAGATTAATGGCAATTCTTCTCATCTTGCATTCTTAAAATCCTCCATGTTAGCAATGGTCAGGTTGTTGGCTCTCGTTCTGAGGGTAAAACTCAACATCCACAACTAATTAAGAGGCAACAGGTCACCTCAATCAAATTTGCAGAACCAACAATTCATGTTTGTATTTGTGAATTGAGAGATTGTGTAAAGAATATGTTGTGTTTTTGTTGAATTCAGAGGTCTACATTTAGCATATAACATTTTGGGGCCCATCGAGGAGCAAAAAAAATAATTTCTGGCCTCATTTTCAAATCTGTTGACTGTGTTTTTTAAGCTTTGTCGTACGTCCGTCCTGCACTGGTACGGATTCTCGCACGAAGTTTTACTTCGAGCCGCATGAAGTTTTGCGTCAAACCGCGTGAATATTTTCTCCTGTAGCACTTTCTCGCGTGAACAAACAGTTTTCTCGCGTGTGTCAAAGAACTTTCTCGCACGTGTCGAAGTACTTTCTCACGCGAACTTTTACAGATAGGCATTTAAAATTTAGAATTTTTAATATGTTATTTCTCTGTTCTGACCTCTGTTTTCTACTCTGATTTTTTTGTTTCTAGTTTTCTGCTGCAGCATAACAGTGGTTTGTAGATTCTCTTGTCAAAGATTAAAACATTCTAATGGTTTACTTGCAGGACGATAGTCAAATACATTATTAAAATGTCATGTTTGTTTACTATTTTTCATTCACATAATCTAAATAGGGCTTTGTTAAAATTTTGTAAGGATCCTGATAGCAAAGTAGGGTAATAGGCTCTTCATTACATGGAAGTGATGCCCATGGATGAATCTGAGACCCAGAAGTTGCTAGCATGATGGATACTTGGGGAAGTAAAGCAAGATAAGTGAACCTTTAGCACTTCTACTTGTTAGGGGATTATGCTCTTCTCTCTTTGAGAGAATCAGAAACCCAAAGACTTGTGGATTTGGTGGAGTGAAACTATCTCAGTGATGAACATGCTTGATGTGTTTGGGTGAGGTGCAAAGGTAGAGAATTATGCTCTTCCCTCATTGAGAGAATCGGAAAATCAAACCCTTGAATCTGAACCAAGTTGAGTCACCTTTAAAGGGCTTGTCAGAAGTTGAACCTCCGGGAACGACCCAAGTGAGTACACACCTTTCGCCGATGATTCCACCTCACTCTAATAAAGTCTACTTTGTTGTAGTCTAAGGACTCCAAATCCATAGTAACTTCTTTCTCATTTATTTTGAATATCATCATGAGAAAGCCTTGTTTTTCATACTGAGCGGCGCCGCTCCCAGCCTTGCTTGCAAGGGTGTGTGACTTAAAAGTGTTGGTGTGGCTGTGAGGCCCCAGCTCTGTATCAGAGGCACCAGAGGTTATTGTGAATGGAAGCCTATTAAACACTCTCTTAGTTAGATGCCTACCTGGTTCACCTCTGAAAGGAGGCATAATCTGTGTGCAGGGACAGGGAAGAATCTCTCCCCTAGATTCTCGACATAGGTATGCACCTGGATGTTTGAAGTGGTATATGATGTTGGCCCCTATTTAAGGGTTACCTTCAAACATATATACTTAGTCCTTGGAAACACTAAAAACACAGGCACTCTTTCGAGGGTGACACTGCTGTGTGAGGTGAACGCATACGCATAAGACAGCGGGGCATAGATTTTGTCTTCTCAACCAATTTTCTTTGTAGGGATAATTGAGTGTTTGTTCTTGAGTCTTAAATTGTCCATTCTATCATTCAAACAAAGACTCCCATGTTTATACCAAGTTGCTTTGTCCTTGGTGGAATTATTTTTGACTACTGTTTGCATCACTACCTGATTGAAACTTTGTGTTTTTAAACAAATGCTTGTCACCTTGAAATAGAGATTGCTGATTTATATCATCTTAAAACTATCCTAAGCCTGGATATCTTGTTAGAGAACAGTTCTCACTATGTCTCGAAACTTGGTCTTTACCTTGAAACTGAGTTTGTTCATCTACCTTATCTACCTCTTGTTTGGATTTGATTCCTTGTTCCTTCATTGTTTGTGGACTGAAAATAGTTGTTCCAAGTTGTAAACTGACTAATTCATACTCAAACTTGTCTTGTATCTTTGTCTCTGTCCTATTTCTTATGTTTTGTACCTTGTGACACGATAGTCATATCTCAGCTGTTCTAGCCATACCTCTGATGATTCATGCCGGGTGCATCTCATACCTTGGTTGTTCTAGCCTATTACCTTGTCTTTTTGGATACCTTTAGAGACAGAGTTCTGAGTAAAATTTTAAGTTTCCTCTCGTACCATCTTTGTCTATGCCTGTTACGACTAGGAGCGATACTATCTTTCCTATATGCGGTTTTGAAGTAGTTAAAAGTAAACCTCACAATCAAGGCAAAGCTCATTCTGAACCTATTATTCAAGTGGATAATCAAGAGGGATCATCATGTTCCTCTTCCTTGTTCAGTGCGGACCCAATTCTGAATCTGAAGCCAATGCTTCATTTTTGTTCTAATCCATTGTTTCAAGATCAACATCATCCATTTATCTCAAAGAAGCCATCTGTTTGGGTTGATCTTGTTAACGACCCTCGCTGCCTTAGTGATCCTTTTTCACATTTCAATCCTTTCGATTCGTTGAAGGGCACATCGGCTATGATTTCTCACTCTCATACTAAAGGAGTGCATACAAAACAATCTCACGTTAACAACATGACATCTCCTTTCGATTACACACAAGGTCATGACCAATCTCAACATGAACAAGGTCAAGAGAAACACTAGGGTCAAGACCAAACTCAAAGTATTTATGAAATTCTTGGCAATGACGATGACCCTATAACTCAGAATGATATAGACGCAACAAATTCTAACAAAGCTCTTATTAAAATGATGGAGATACTCCTTGCGGAAGATAAAGAAAAATATTTCCTAGATTTAGCAAATCAAGGAGTCAAATTACCCGCAAACTTCCAATTGGATACACTTGTCGCTAAAGAAGAGGAAACTGAAACCTCTAAGTTGCATATGATAATTCATGACATGCAAGGAAAACTTAGCCAACTTATGAAAGACAAGGACAAACCTACGCAACAGTTCACAATGGAAAGTATATGTCCTTTTCCATTTGATAAGAGTATTGTTATGCAACCTTTTCCCAAAGGTGTAGAGCTCCCAAAGTATGAAAAGTACCTAGGTACCTCTGATCCCCAAGATCATTTAAGAGAATTTGGTGCCTTGTCAATGGAGTTTATACATGATCAAATGTATTTGATGCATCTTTTTCCACAAAGTTTAGGTGGGCCCGCTATGGAATGGTTCTCACGATTGCCCACTGGCATCAAAACTTTTGACGAGATTACTAATATTTTTATGCAACACTATTCTCATAATGTTCAACATCCTATTAACATAAGGGATATTTGAAACGTTAAATAGAAACAAGGGGAACCATTCTTGACGTTTCTCCAAAGATGGAGACAACTTTGCACAAAGTACCCTCGCAAAATACCTGAGTCCAAGAAACTCGATATATTCTTGGATAATCTCACCCCTAACTTCAGGTATCAAGTCCAACTTCAAGGTCCCCTTAACTTTGATAGTATGATAAAATAGGTTGTGAGAATAGAAGCCTTCATGGTTAAAAAAGGCGAATTGACTTTATATAAAGATAACAAGCAAAATTCCTCATCATCCAACAAAGACAAAGGTAAATTCCCCAACAAAAATAGAGATGTTGTGAACGATGGGGTGGTTGATAACGTGAATTCAACTTCTTCAAAACTAGTCATTAATCTCACCATGGGTATGCAAGCAACCAATGCTATCACAAAGGCTACGACCAATGCTCAACAGCCTTCTAGATTTTCTGGCAACAAACCTTGGGTACCACAACCCAAACATGAATTTACCCCTCTAGGAGAATCAATTGATGTGGTTTTCAAAACCTTGGTGCAAAATCAAATTCTTACTCCTTTGGAGAAATGTTTATATAATCCGAAACCAAGACCTCATTGGTGGAAAGAGAATGATTACTATGATTACCATCAGAATAAAGGTCACAAGACTACTATTTGTTACCAATTAAAACATAAATTTCAAGACTTGATTGATGACCAGGTCATCATTGTGGGGAATCATAACATGAATTCAGATCATCAAGCATTCAAAGACCCCTTCCCTCGTCATGAAAAAGGTAAATCCTCCAATGCTCAAAATAATAATGCCAAAGTTAATTATGCCAATGCCACTTACGATAATGTGATCAACATGATTGAACCAATGGGAGTGGAATATTGCAATATGTTTACCGGAAAGGGAAGTGGGAATGTTTTTAGACCCAGAACCCTGTTTGTTGTAAGAGGCCCTGACTCTCAATTTGAAACATCTCGGGATTGTGCAAACATTGTTACTCAGTCTAACGCTAGAATCACTATCAAGGGTCCTAACCCTCCTACTGCTACGTCCATGCCAAAACAAACTGTGAATAAGACTGTTGTTGGTTCTACCAACAAGAATGCAAAGGTGGTCCCTACGCCTCCTGCTACTTCTTATAGCATTCTTGACCAGCTTCAAAGGACCAATGCTCAGATAACTATTTTTGAGCTATTAAAAATCTCGCCTGCTCATAGGCAGATTCTAGACAAAGCTCTCACTGAAGCTAATGTCCCCAAAGATATTAATTTGGATTAGTTTCAATCCATGGTGGGTCATTTGACCTCACCGCATTACTTATCCTTCTCTGAAGAAGATGATCACTCAATTAGTCACCCGCACAATGCTCCTCTACACATAGAAGTCATGATAGGCAAATAGTTAGTTCGCCGCGTGCTCATTGATAATGGTGCTTGTCTTAATATTTTCTCCTCTCATTTTCTTGCTCAACTAGGTTATGGCAAGGATTGCATAGATTCCCGCAAGAGAATTACCATAAAAGCTTATGATGAGGAAGAGAGAACATCTAAAGGTCTAGTTGTGCTACCCATTTGGGTTGGCCCAGTTGAAAGAGATGTCATATGTCAGGTGCTAGACCTTCCTCTTGCATATAATATTTTACTAGGAAGACCATGGATTCATGAGATGCAAGCAGTTCCTTCTACATACCATCAGTGTATCAATTTTTCTTTTCAAGGTGCAGAGGTGACTGTTCCCGCTAGCATGGGATCTTCTTTTAATGCTCTCACTCAATCAACTGACAGTCTTGTTCTGACTAATAGAGAATACATAGAACTCTGTGATGCCAAGCTCAAAGACATGGAACAAACACTGAAAATAATAGATATGGGCATGGGGGGATATCAAACGGAGCCTGTGTTGTCATTAGCAGCTCTTCCCCTATCTCTTAGGTCTTATGGGAGACCTTCTGAACATAATAAATCCTCCATTATCCCTGAGGTAGTTTATGAGGGTTCATTTGTAAGGGATAATACACCATTGCAAGATGAAGATGAGGAAAGAGATATCAAAGCTTGGCTTTGTAAAGGAAAGAACATAGCTGAACAAACTGCCCCGGCTCATGAATTAAATCCTAACAGTGAGGGTCTTAAGATTATGAAACATTTTGGGTACAAAGGAAGTGGCCCTATAGGTATGAATGGCAATGGGTTAGTGGAACCTATTCAAGCTATAGGTCAAAAGACAAAAGATACCACTGGGTTAGGTTTCAAAAAGGTTCTATTTCATCTAGGGATCAATAAATTTGTGCCAAAAGTAGAGCCTACACCAGAACCTAAAAGTAAAACTACAGCTAACACTATACAAGACAGCTTGGATGAGGATTGCTTTCCTTATCCCATCCCTCCAGACCTGGCAGCATTCTTTGCTGAGCTAGATAAGTTTGTGCCACGTACCTATACTGCTAAAATATATAGTGATTCTAATCAAACTAATCCATTTGAGACACTTACTTATGAGAAATGGAAAGACTCACAAGATCCTAACTTCATAGGAGAAGAATACATACCACCAGAATTTCAAGAACGGTGGACACAAGAATAGACTAGTATTACAAGAACTCAAAAACCTTCATGGTGCAAGCACCCAAGTCAGAGTTCAGATACAGACTCTCATGAGTATGAGTTTGATAGTTTGTTAGCAGGATCTTATGAAAGACCTCTCGACGTGAGTGAGGAGTCTAGTGAAAAGCCTAATGAGTCTGAGTCTATAGGCATTGACATGTCTTCTACTTCGATCGTTAGAGATCAAAAGGATTCAAACACACCTTTGGATGAGATCGGTCTAGATCCCCTCTTGCTAGTTAATGCTTTCAATGATGACTATACTGTAGACGCACTTGAACCTGTCACATCTCTTTCCCTCCAACATCCTGAATTAATAGACTGAAAATCCTCTTCTTCATCCAGTGAAGTCCTTACATTCCAGAATTATTACACCTTAGCCTGCTACCTTCATGCTATTGAGCCCATAATGTCCTCCACTAGTGAAGAAAGTGTCAACATGACTGAGGCTGACATCAAGTACCTTAGTCAGAAAATTAAAAGAAGAAAAAATAAGCACTCTGATGATGAAAACCACGTTGTGGTAGTATCAGAGCCAAAAAAAAGTAAAAAGAAAAGACGTACCCAAAGGTGAAAGCCTCTCTGAGGCACCTGAGGGTGAGGTACTTGATGCACTTCTGAGTCACTTTCAAGAATGCTCATCAGTGTTACTTGAACCTACTTAGCCAATAAATCTGGGAACAAAAGAACATCCACATATCATCTATGTGGCCAAGTCATTATCTTTAGAGGAACTTAAGGAATTTACAGAGTTTCTCCAAGAGAAAAAGATAAATTTTGCATGAACGTATTCTGACATGCCAAGCGTGGATCCTGACCTCATTATGCATCACTTATCAATAGCACCAGGTGTGCAACCTATCAAACAAAAACTTAGAAAGATGCATCTGCATGTAGCTTTACTGATCAAGGAAGAATTAGAAAAAAATCTGAATGCTGGGTTCATCCGAGCGATTGATTATGCAGAATGGATTTCTAATATAGTCCCAGTACCCAAACATGACAAATCTATTAGGGTATGCACGGACTTTAGAGATTTAAATTTGGCATGCCCTAAAGATGATTTTCCACTTCCCAATATTGACATGATCGTGGATATGACAGCGGGATATGAGATGTATTCCTTAATGGATGGATTTTCTAGCCATAATCAGATCAAAATTGCACCAGAAGACCAAGAGAAAATAGCTTTCACTTGTGCATGGGGTACATTTTGTTGGAATGTTATTCCCTTTGGTTTAAAGAATGCTGGGGCTACTTATCAAAGAGCTGTTACTACAATATTTCATGACATGATGCATAGGACAATGGAGGACTATGTGGATGATACACTTGCCAAGAGTATGGATAGAAAAACACATCTCACTAATCTAGGTCCTATACTAGATCATATGGAGAAGTTCAGGTTGCGTCTAAACCCTAAGAAATGTGCATTTGGGGTTACTTCTGGAAAATTACTTGGCTACATTATTTTAGCAAAAGGAATTGAGGTGGATCTAGAAAAGGTACAAGCTATAATGGAGATGCCACCACCTCGTAATATCAGAAAAATCATGGGTCTTCAAGGTCAACTCCAATCTATCAGGTGGTTTATCTCACAATTAGCTAACAAGTCACAACCTTTCACCAAAACTCTGCATAAAGGTGTGACTTATGACTAGAACAAAGAATGTGAACAAGGGTTTCAACAAATTAAATAGTATCTAGCTAATCCACCCATACTGATGCCTCCCATTTAGGGGAAGCCTTTGATCCTATATATCTCATTGATAGAAACATCCTTGGGTGCTCTCTTGGCCCAAGAAGATCCAAATCATAAAAGAAGAGCCATTTACTACATCAGCAGAACATTGGTCTCTTACGAATTGAATTATTCAGTAATTGAGAAGGATTGCTTAACAGTGGTGTTTGCTTCCCAGAAGCTATGAAACTACATGTTGGCTCACACTATGAGGTTAATTGCAAAGATTGATCCATTGAAATACTTACTCAGTAAAGCTACCCTCGCAGGTAGACTAGCTAAATGGGTCATGCTCCTTAGTGAGTTTGATATTGTATATGTTGAGAGAAAAGCTATTAAAGGACAGGCGATCATAGATCAATTGGCTAAAGCACCTCTTACAGATCACCAAGCATTAAAGATGGAATTCCCAGATGAGTCCATTATGCTTCTCATGCATAAAACATGGACAATGTTCTTTGATGGTTCGTTCACCCAACAGGGGTCAGGAGCTGGAATTTTGTTTATCACACTGCAGCGATACTCCTTACCAAAGGCATATAAAATGATGTTTCCTTGTACCAATAACACCGTTGAGTATGAATCTTTGATCAATGGACTCAAGATTGCTATTGAACGGCGAGTGGATGAATTAAAAGTCTTTGGAGACTCACAACTAGTTACCAATCAAGTCAACAATACTTATCAAACCAAAGATGAAAATTTGGTACCCTATAAAAGGATGGTTGACAGCCTTAAGAATTATTTTGCACATGTCACTTTTCAGCAAATTCCCTGGGCAGATAATAAAGTGGCTAATGCTATGGCTACTTTGGCCTCTATGTTGCAAATGCCAAAAAATGACTTCAGACACGAGTTCCTAGTGGAGACATTATGCTACCCTGCCTGTGACTCTCCTGACTCCCAGATGGTTTGTTCAGTCATTGGACATGATTCATCTTGCTACTACCACATATACTCCTATCTCCATAACCAAACTATTCCTAACACATATACTAGAAATGAAAAATGCCATCTAATCCGTACTGCTTCATGGTACATCATTGTAGCAAATGACTTGTATAGACGGGGTCTATATGGTACTCTCCTTAGGTGTCTAGAACCTGATGAGTCTAAACACGCGTTAGAAGAGGTACATGAAGGTATTTGTGGTTCTCACTCAAATAGCCTGACACTGGCTCGTAAGCTTATTAGAGCTGGTTATTATTGGCCCGATATGGAGAAGGAAGCTACGCAGTTTGCCAAATATTGTAAGCAATGTCAACTCCATGGAAACTTGATTCATGCTCCAACTAAGGAACTCATTCCTTTTATCACCTTTTGGCCATTTCAAAAGTGGGATTTCGACTTAGTAGGTCAGATATATCTGTCTTCCTCAAAAGAACATAAGTACATCATCACTGCTATGGATTATTTTACTAAATGGGTTGAGGTAGTGCCTCTCAGTGTAGCTGATGAAAAATCCATAGCTATGTTTATCTTAAACTACATTATTTTTAGATATGGTGTACCTTCCTCTATTATCACTGACAATGGGGGACAGTTCAAGAATAAAGATCTGACAAATTTATGTGCTAAGTTCAAGATCATCCAACATTGGTCTTTTATTTATTACCCCCAGGGTAATGGGCAAGCTGAAGCTTCTAACAAAATAATTCTCAAGATCCTGCACCATATGGTACACAAGTCTGGATGGGATTGGCACCTCCAGATAAATCTGGCTTTATGGACCTATCGCACCAGTATCAGAATGCCAACAGGGGCCACGCCCTTTTCTTTAGTCTACTACATAGATGTTGTACTACCTATTGAGGTAGAGATTCCTACATTGCGAGTCTCTTTGAAAGGCCTCGTTACAGATGATGACATGAGAATATATCAGCTTCAAGAGCTGGAGTTACTAGATGAATGTCGGAAGGTGGCGTTAAATCATCTCAGATCTTACCAAAAGTGGATATCAAAGAATTATAATAAGAAAGTCAGACCAAGGGACTTCCAAACAGGTGATCTTGTCCTGAGAGAGAATACTAAAAATCAAGAACAGAGGACTCAAAAAGGGAAGTTTGAGCCAAAATGGCTTGGTTCTTATATCATTACTATAGTATTTGGGTCTGGCGCTTATTAGCTCTCCACTATAGAAGGTGAACCACTCAAAGAGCCCATCAACACTCTTCACCTGAAGAAATTCTATAGTTGAGATATCTTCTGCATGCTCATGTACATACTTTTTTCTGAGAAAATCCTAAAAATTGTAAAATGTCCTAGAAAATGATCATCTTAGTGAAAACCTGACAAACAGGTGCTTTGATGTATCTATTATCTTGGTGAAAACCTGGTAAACAGGCGCCTTGATAATATCAAAAAAAAAAAATGAAAAATTTAAAAAAAAAATGAAAAATTGAAAAATACAAAAAAAGAGAAAAAGAGAAAAATGTGCCATTGATGAAAACCTGGTAAACAGGCGTCATGGTAGAAAAAATAGAATTTCTGCCAAGATGGTGAAAACCTGGTAAATAGGCACCTCTTTTTTTGCAACGCTTTATCTGTCGCAGCATGTCTTGGCTTTCTTGCAGTTGCTTTCTTGCTTCAGTTGCTTTCCTGCTTCAACTTTAGTTCGCTTTCCTACTTTAGTGTGCTTTTGCTTTCAGTCATCTTTAGGATTTTGCTCGACCACACATGGATTAAAATTGGTCATACTCGGGGGCATTTTCTTGGTCTAGGGGGCATTGTGTTATCTTTTTGAGTTCTTCTCCTCTTGCATCGGTCACCAGTGGATCTCACTGTGTCTGCCTGTCGATGCCTCGTAGTGCTTCATCTCTTCTTGAGACTCTTTTTTGCATCAGTCACCAATGGTTCTCACTGTTTCTTCCTGCTAATGATTCAATCTTGTTATTGATCTTTATGCTTGAGAATCTCTTGTGATAGTCACTAGTGGTTCTCACTGAGTCTGCCTACTATCGCTACATTAATGAGATTTGTTGCATCATCCCGCTATCTGTTTGTTTGGCCTTGATCCATTTTTTACTTGGGGGCATGGCTCCCCATTTTTATCACGCTTCGGTTTACACTTGAGTCAGTAATCTTGTTAGTCCTAAAGGACAACTCTCTACTCAATAGCAATCAAACACATTGCACTCACAAGCACAACGGTGTTTTTCAACACCCTGAACATAGACACAATCGTAAACTTTGAAACATGCTGAGATATGATTGACTCCTTCTTAGTATGCTATCTATTCTTATAAATTTCATTTGATATTTTCTTCATCTACTACTTATTGGTGTGGTTTCGATGATAAGAACTTCTACATTAAGGTGGAAAAGCCTCACATCCCTCGATCTTGTTTATTTGTATGCCAAGGGGAGGTTGAAACTATCTCCTTGACTGTTATTGCTGTGTTTGTTTACTTGTGAATTATTACATTAAGCTAGACACAATGTTCAGGTCATCCTGGATTTTGTGCCTCGGTGCTTATGTTTGTTTCCTATATTTTATCTGATGAAAGTCGTATTCATATTCTTATGGTTGCAGGTGCACCAGTAAGGATTGTATTGACTCCGATGATCCAAAGCACCCAATGATGATAAATATGATGAGTCCAACAACCAAAGTCCTAGGATTGCATTTAGCTTAGGCTTGCATTTGCATTGTAGGCTTGCATTCACATTTTAGGCTTGCATTGTGGTATTTTGATGCTCTCTTCATTATCTTCTCATTCTTCAAAGGTCCTCATCTTTCATCATGGTTCTTCTTGACTGCATGAGTGTCCGGTCCTTGTTCTTGATCTTTGCGTGCGTCCTTTTGGCTAGTATCTATTGTATATTGTGAATGCCCTACATGAGATGATTAGTATCATTTCATTCATTGCATTCCATTCATTTTCAAGAATTACATTTCCATAAATTAATTTGCATACATATATCCATACACATGTGCAACCATTATAAGCATAAATCAAATCATACATAGCATTTATCCATCTAACATCTATCATAGCATTTTCATACATCAATAAAACACGTGCATAAACATTTGCATATTCATTCATCGCATACATTTTTAATCCATACATCTAAATCATATAGGAAATCATCTCATCTCATACACATTTAAAGAAATATATACACATGTACAATGATGCCAAAAAAATCAAGCTCATATATATATATATATATATATATCAGTCTGAATATACAAGGGTGCTACTCAAGCACAATAGGTCAAAATGGTGGTACAATATACATCATAACCTAACCACCTGGAGGAGGTGGAGGTGGGGGCATGCCCTGCTGCTGAGGAGGTGGTCCCTATGGAACAACCCGAGCGCCAGCATACTCTGAAAAAGGTAGAATCTGATCTGCTGCCTCAGGAACTACAAGAGTATACACAGCATAATAGTAGGCCATCTGAGTAGCCTCATATCTAATATCCAGTTGTGCCCTAGCCAATGCCTCTCGCAACTCTCAGACCTCCTGGTCCCACTTTGATATTTGGGTATCTCTGATAACCACCTGTGTATGAAGGTTATCACGCTCCCTCTGTGCCTGTCACACTCTCTCTCTCACTCTATGGAGAGCCTCTTGTAGCTGAGTCACCTGTCCACCTACTGGAGGGTCAGTCGAAACTGCATTGGCCATGACGGTATCATCACTCTGCTCTATAGCTCTATCCTGGCTACCACTAGGCCCAACACCTGTATCTAATCCCATAGGCCTCACAAGGATAGCAGTCTGATGTGTGTGTGGATGTACCACTCTATCCTGCTGCTATGGTGGCGACTACTGTGGCTATTGATCCTGTGGCTACCGATCCTGAGGCTGTTGTCCTGGAGGAGGAACCTACCATGCCTGTTGTTGTAGTGGTCGCTGCACCACCTGAGGAATCTAGCCCACTGGAGATGTGAACCTAGGAAATGGATGTGCTAACAGCTGATCTCTCTATGCAGGTGTCACACCTACATTTGTCACTGCTGCCATATAATCCCATCAGGATGGTGGTACCCGGGTGTCTATCATGTTATGCCCCCTGTCAAGCTACCTCTGCCAACCCTTCTTCATCTCATCGATGAATCGGGCATACATGCAATACTCAAGCGATACATCTTGAGGCCTCCCGAATTGGTGCAGCACACGCGTAAGTAGGAAATGCTTGATCACTGTGATGGTATGCCCTATCAGAGGACATGAATAGAACATGTACGATAGCTCATGATGAGCATCATCCCAGACCTTAGTAGCTGCCCATGGTCACCATATCACTGCAGCCATATCATCAATCTATGTGCGCCACTGCTCAGTCTTACCCAGCGTGGGCTAGGTCATCAGACCGACGTATCTATAAATATACGGCTCTAATGGCTATCGTGTATCATGAAAAATTAGCCTACATACGGGAAGGTGCTCCCAGGCCCAGATCTACAACACAACTACTCCTTCTCCCATAGTGCGGGCACCCTGATACACGACCTTGTGTATCTTGTGATACATCTGTGTGAGTATGCACTCGCCCCATCCATAAGTAACTATCGGCACATCTAGCGTCTTCTAGAGCATAACACCCCAACCACACTCCAAACCGTGCTGGCCATAATCTGGTACCAAATGACAGCTCAAAAATAATGCGAGAACAACTGCCAAGGGGTAATCTCGGCCATATGTATGTATCAGCTCCTCCCAGGAGAGAGCCTGGCCCACCACCAATTGATCCTAAAAAATGGCTCTCAAAGCCTGCGTACCATCTCTCGACTACGTACAATACTCCACATGAGCTCCATAGAATGGCACTCTCAATATCCAGTATACATCCTCCAGAGTCACCGTCATCTCTCCCTATGGTAGATGGGAAGTATTCATCTCCGAATGGAAATGCTCAACCAGGGGCCCAAGTAATATGTGATTTACCTGAATATCGAGTACATCATGCAAATATGTCAATCCTAGCCCATCAATGTGGGCCCCATCAGCATCTGATAATCTCTGAAGTAACTCACCCATGATAGGATGATGAGACCTGAAACCAATGTCTGGGAGATTGACCTGCAACACAAAAGGACAAAATTGGATCAGTACCTCAACAATGATAATTTTCAAAGCAAAAGACAACAAATGTAGCTATGGAACTATTCTACATACATTTTAGCTGGTTGACTCTGTGATGCAAGAAAAATAACAATTTTTGTCTTTTGCCAATTTCCCATGTGAAGAAACTCCTTTCTTGGGCAAGAAAACTCTGGTCCCGCGCGAGCTTTCTGGCTCGTGCGAAGCGGGATGTGTTCTCGCGCGAGATTCTAGGAATCTTGTGTGGCGAATGCGTGCTCTTTGCGCGAGCGCTGGTGAGGGGCCCGCACGCGGAATCTTGAACCCGTGCGAGGATTTAATTTTCTCGCGCGAAAGGCAATCAGGCCCAGCATGAGGAAACTGTTTCCTCGCACGATACTTGGAAAAATATGGTCTAAATGCTTAAAAAAATCTCACTAACGCTAAAAAATGATAAATTGTTTGTAGAAATACAAGATCCAGTTATGAATACTCATAGGTGCGTCATACTCTGTAAACCTTGATATAATATCCTTCTATGACACCATTCTGGATAAATTACGATGGTTCATCTAATTTATTATATTGCATCTCTAAAATGGGAGCATAGATAAAATATTTGGACTTTTTACCATACAAGAAAGTAGATACTTGGGAGTATTCACCTAATTTATTATATTCCATCTCTGAAATGGGAGCATAGATGCAATGTTTCAACTTCCTCACTCGTACTCTTTAGCATACAATAAAGCATTACTCTATCTCTAATTTTTTTCCAATTTTTAAAATTTCCATATATACATCCAAGTTTCTATATTTATGAGACTCAAACCTTTCAAAACTATTGAGAGATGACAAGTTTTTCCTATTTGATTTTTTTTTATTTACATTGTTTCAGATTTATGTGTATATACTCATCAAAATATTGTTATAATTATTGATAAGTTTTGGATTAATAGGATGTATGATAAGACGGTACTTAGTAAATTGAATATGGAATTAAAGGTTGATTTTTGAGATCATCATGATATCTTCAAAATGGAGAAGTGATTGTGAACATTATGAGTAATTGATAATGTAAAATTCAATTTGCTAATTTGTTTTAATACATGTTGTAGGATGCAGTTAATTGCCTAGAATGGCTTGTACCCTTTCATAAGATAAATTCTTTGTACATTTAATTTTGATTATGTGTTCTTACATTGAATAATATTTGATATGCTTCATTGTAGAAAGTTCACCTTGTAATGCGGTTTTCCATGTTCTTTACTTGTCTTTTGTTTTTTTTCTTTATGATTAGATTTATTCAAACTAATTTCTCTTGTAGCTGTATTAATTCCTCATGATTCCCCTTCTTATTTGTATATATCTCCTACTTTAAGTTCTCCTACTTGTAGTGTGATCTCTCTTTTCCCTACCATGGCATACATTTTCAACATTTTTATTTGTACCAAGAATCTCCCCATGTCATTATCAATGCACATTGACTGATGGCATACATTTTAAAATTTATTATTTGTACCAAGGATCTCTCCATGTCATTATCAATGCACATTGATATATATGTTTGGTCAATATTATGTCTCCTTTGCATGATTAATAGTAACATATGAAAAAACTTAATGGTATAAGAGTGATGGTTTGTGGTCAACAGTTAATTGTTAATAGTAACATATGCAAAATGTTTTGAGCTTGATATTGCTGGCCTTTAAAAAAAATGAGCCATGGTATGGTAATAAAGATGTGGATCCTATTTTTCATACGACAAGACCATTCCAAAAGGAAGAAAAAATGTATGGTTCTAGAAAGTTCAATTTCTACAAAGGTGATTATTTTTTTGTTCTTTTTAATCTCTTTTATGTATGTCACTGATACTAAATATCATAGTTTAATTTATTGAATTAAAATTTGTGTCTCAATATATTTCATTGAATGTCTCTTTTTTGGCAACATTAATGTCTAGAAAAGACTTTTCATGAAAAATTTGTAGCTATAGGAGACCCTACTATCACCACAAGAATATACCCTGGAGTGAGAAACTGTATGCCATTTGCCAAAGCCTTTTTTTTTAGGATATGCACTTCATGAAAAACATCACATGTCATTAAAATTTATGGCTCAGTTACTTACATACTTTTATGGAGATAGGAGCAGTAATTAGTAGGTTGTTGCAATTCTTTTGTTCCTACTAACTATTCTAAAATGATTAGATTTTTTTCATGACATTTTAAAACCAAATTTGGTGCACTTATTGCCTTAATTACTAAATTTTGTAGGAATTTCTTAGAAGCTGTATTTTCTATTTAGAATAATATATGGTCATCTCCACTATACAAAAGTTTTATAGTCTTAAGTGAGCACTTAACTAGATATGATTTTAGAAATTACCTGAACTAAATAGATTAAAAATTATTTTGAGCTTTATCTTTCTTGGGATGATTGTCAAATAATTCCATCACAGTGTATGAAGTGAGTCATCTTAGATTCATATAATTCACTTTAAATGTGAGTTACGTCAATTGAGTCTCAGATCCTCTGTGAACCTTGAATTATATAAATAGAGTGATATTGTTTAGTGGGCCTTGAGTTCCCTCAATCAACCCTCACGTTGACCATTGAGGGAAATTTTTATCTCATCTAAACCCATAGATTTTAGTGAAAAGACATGGGCTATTTCAATTACCTTTAATTATCCTAAACTTAGTCAATAATCATTAAATCACCTTATCAAAGGGGCCCAATCCTATGAGTGATCTTAGTTATAGATTTCACAATTCATAGTTTACCAACATATGGGTGAATCTGATAGTTTATGATGGTATATTCCCCACAAT
>MU228428.1:1857827-1888507 GCA_018584345.1 Thuja plicata | reverse complement strand
AAAAAAATTAAAAAACACTAATCTATATTTTTTTTACAGCAAGGTCTTTTTTTATATTTAATTTTCATCAATATTAACAATTTTCTTGAAAGCAAAATGGATCTATTATTTTTCTTTTTAAACCAAGATGATATTTTTTAAGTAAATGAGACAAATAGCTCCAAAGAGGAAATAAACAGGGATTTCTTTAAAACATGTAATTTGATGCAAATAAGGAAAGTATTATGAATTTAATATTAATCATTTATTTCCTTAAGAGAGTTTTCTAAGCATGCAAATTAACTCTATTTTTTTGTTTCCATGTAGATCTGGACCCAAATTTTGGACAGGAACCTGGTAAGAGTCAATTTTCTTTCCAACATAAGGGAATTCACAGATCTAAAGACTAATACCCATTTTGGAAACATTAACAACTTTCTCACAAAGAAGACATTTTTTCATAAATCTAAAACCCTAAGGGAAATATTGAAAACTAAATCATTCTAAATGAAAACCCTGATGCCCAGATTACAACCAAAGCAAATAAATGAAACCCTTAAGCCCAAAACACAGATCTGACATGCAAACATGAAGGAACTACCACATAATTGATCTAATAACCTATTTTCCCAATTTTAATCAATAAAATCACATAATAACAAATAAGGAAGATTCAAACAAAGGATCCTAGCATTCCAGATGCAAACAAGATAGGGATCTGGAAGCTAGAACTATCAAGATCAAGATCCTACCTTAGTAACTAATGAGAGGAACCAATTCTAATCAAAAGCAATGAATAATCCAAAATAATCCTAAGCTTTTCACCAATCTCCAATCACCTAAATTCTCCTTCTCCCTGATTGAACAACCTCCAAAATGGCTTTCAATCCAAGGATATAGAAACTGGGCAATTAGGTTTTCAAAAAGTGAAACCCTAAAGGAATCTTAATTATCTAATTAAAAATTAAAAGAAATGCTTTATTTTTTAATTTCACTTAAAGCAATGCATAACTCAACTTTATAATATAAAAACAAAGTCATAATTGAAAACGCATGAGAATATTTCAATTTATATAAATCAATTAATCATGCAACTTAAAGTAATACTCAATAATTCAATTTGCACAATAAATTACAATAATTGAATTTAATATTTGTTAAATTTTAATTATTTAAATCAAGACTTAATAATTAAATCAATTAATTAAATATAAGAATTTAATTAATATTTAATTATTAAATTGCCATATATTTAATACATCAATGTTTTAACCTTCTCATAGGTACAATTACTAACATTAATATTTACCATAAATATTCATTAAATAAAATACCCAAAAGCATCATTAATCCAACTGAAAACCATGAAAACAGAAAAACCACTGAAACAAACACACAAGCACACATAGAAAGGCTCACAAATCCATGTCACTTGACGGATTCAAATAGGATAATCTGTCAGATTCTTGTCCATTTCTACGAAAAAATAAAGGTTTAAGGTATGGATTTAGGCTTGAATATTATCTCCCCTCTCTTACCATTGAGATATTGCAATAGGACATGCTCACTCCTACTAATTCAGGGAAGACGTAGCCCGATACCTATAAAAAAATCATCACAAAGACAAACATATGCATAAAGATAATATAAAAAATAATGGTTGAGACCAGTTTATCGTGTGGATCTTTCCGAAGCAAGTAACTATGACTCTATCCCATACCATAACAAACACGTCAAATAGAAAAGTAAAACATATAAATGATCCATGTGCATACAATTATAGGGTCAGTATTGTTAGAAAACGATAATCAAAATGACATCATAGCATATACATAAGCATCATGAAATAACCATTAATCACATGTAAATAGAATATATAACATAAATACGTAATGGATCAATAACATAATGAAATTTAATACATGAATATCCTCAAAACCAAGTAAAATAACCCACACATATATAAAAATGCCTAAAAGAGTTCACCAACTGAAATAGAAAAGAAAACTAAGGGGTGGGTATTACATCCTCCCCTAAAACTAGGCTTACTCTTGGAAGCCTACAATAAAGATAGAGATATGAATCTCTCAACACAAAGCATCCTACCAAGTCACAAAAGACTCAATGTGCGGATCCCATAGGACCCTTCACAGGTCTTTGATTTGAACACTAGGGATCATTCCCTACTATAGGAATGCAGAAAGTAGTTGTTGGTCTTCTACTCGCAACCCCACTCACAGTAGCATGATATAGAACTAGAGGGCGATCAAAGGCTGTATACACTCCATTTGATCTACCAACATTCCAAACCGTAGGCTCGAAAGCTATTGGCCTCTATCTTGAGAACTGTGATGCACACTGGGGATAATTGACCATAATATGTCCAAACTTCCCACATGAAAAACAAGCTCCTCTGCTACCACCTCCTCTAATTGAAGGTGCACTTGACTACTGAAAACTACCCCTACTGACATCCTGATGCACACTCTGTGCTAGATGAACAGTCTGATTGCACTTGTTGCGTTGAATATCACATGAATTCCTAATTCGAGAATCACCCCTCTTAGTAGGAATTCCCAGTTCCCTGAGAATGATTACCTCCTTAACTAGAAATAGGTCCACTAGACTGCACTCCCAAATGTCCACCATGGCCCAAAGCTAGATTCGCCTCCACAAGAGTAGCTTTAATGACCACTTCTTTGAGGTTCGTAGGGTAAAAGAGCTTAACTCCCCCAACGATGCATTCATTGAGCCCCCTAGTAAAATGTTGTATCATAAGGGATGAATCCTGTCCATAACCCGCATACTTCTTGAGCTCAAAGAATTGACGCTCATACTCTTCCACTGACAACGTCAACTCCCTCAGGTTATGGAACTCATCTGCTCATTGCTGCCTCCACTAATCTAAGAGGAAGTGCTCTCAAAATTTCCCAAGGAACAACTCCCAAGTGACTATATACATGTGGAGACCTAACTTCTCCTTTTCAATCTTCCACCACACTGCTGCAAAATCATAGAGTTGCATCACTGCATACCTTCCTTAGTAATTCTACTAAAGGAGTGCATAGAAGATATTCTCTCTAAGGCAATAAGCCATGTCTCAGCCTCATACCCTAACCCCTTCCCATCAAAGGGAGTAGGTCGTACTCTCATAAGATCTCTCATGTGGTTCTCTGCCACAATATCAGGATCAACTATAATGGTCCTCCTCGGAGGGCTCTTATACCTCTCCCTCACCCTCTCCTCTCTATGTGATTGGTGAGAGGCATCCTTCTCTACTCTACCCTGATCAGGACCAAGAAACTTCAAAATCGCCTGCAATAACTTCCTAATGTCTGGCTCTTCAAACCTAGTCTGATGCTCATCCCTCTTCTCATCTCTACTATGTTGATGAGCACTGTCTTGTCTAAAACTCATGGAAGGACTATGATACCTAACCCTTCCACGGCCACCAAATAGGCCTCTACCATGGCCTCTAGCAGCTCTAGTCTCAGGCATGATTCCTGAAGCAACCAGAGAACCAAACAACAACTCAAAACCAAAACCAAAACCAAATAACAACAAAAGAAAGAAAATAATCACAAAGAAATAGTTTTAAACATATCAGAGGTTTATGTCTATATTTTTTTCAAGTTTTAAAGAAAAAGACAACTAATGGGCATACAAATTTAATAGAGCTCCTAGTGTAGAAACATGTGCTTTGATACCAAGTGCAATGCACCTCCAAGGAACCCAGGAGAACTAACCTAAACATGAAACTAACTTAATAGGATTATTTTTTATTTTTTATTTTTACAAACAATAATGATAACAACATAGAAGTAACACAATAAAGTACATGACATACACATAAGTACAACACAACAAAGATAATAATTCTCAAGGGTTCCTTGACGTATTTTTTCTTAAGAAAAATAATCTATGAAGAACAACTATAAAGGACTACCATAAAAGATAGATCAACTCAATCCAATATATATCTCATATAATAAGACCACATATAGAACTGATACCCAAGGTATACAACCGAATCAACATCCACTGCACAAGTCGCAGGGTATGCAATAATACATAACAATACAATACATACTTTGAAAGGATGCTAACCAATATACACATTGTGTGTGTTATTTTGTGTACCTATTGTCAGCAACACAACACTTCAATAAGTCATCATATTAGTGAAAAGAAAGAGTTAGCAAGCATATCAATCACTAAAATCAGCCTATTGCTTCCTATCTAAGAAGAGTGTAAAGAATGCTATAATTTCCCTCAGATTATGCATTAATAAGTGACATATACAAGTTTATAATGGAAGATTTGAATACTTTTAATCTAAATGCTCAAGAAATGTTCATTTTAAAGCTCCAAAATGAAAGTTTATAACAATGCTATGAAAATGAGAGCTAAAATGCATTTAATATTTCTAATAATATTTGCAGCATACGTCTTCTTTAAACAATTAAAAATTAGGGGCCCACTGAGCTTGAAATTCATTCCATTTATAGAAGAATTTGGTGAATGAGAGGTTAGGATTGAAAGTGGAAGAGAGGTGGAGATTGAATCTTTAGTGATCCATGTGAGGTGATCCAAGTGATTTAACTCCCATTGGTTGGGGATTTGACTTTCCCTTTTATAAATGGAGTTGTAATTAGGATTTATTTAATTCCTATTAATTAATTATTTTAGCCATGTTTTTTATTTATTTTTGATTGAATTGAATTGATTTGAATGAATTGGCTAAGGAAATTAATGTAATTTAGTGATTAAATCACTTAGGAGATTAAATTTGATTTAAGTTAATTATGCCAATAAAATGACAAATTGTCTTGACATAATTAGGGGTATGATCACACTTAGGAAAAATAGGGTCTCTGCTCAGAGTAGACCAAATTAGGGTGGTTACATTTTCCCATCTTTAAATTGATGTGCGAACAACGCATTGATTCAAAGAATGTTTTGAAGTTAACTTCAGAAAGTTTGAGAATTTCACATTTGATTAAACGAAATGTCTGATGAGATCAATCTTGCACTTGATTGAACTAAGTCTGGTAGAATTGACATTAAACTTTATCGAACAAAGGTCAATAGGAAAAGATCTTAAAGATACCAATTCTAAACTTGGTTGTCGTACAAGAATTGATAATACTGACTCCGAACTTGATCAAACGAAGGTCAGTACAAAGATGTCAGGAGCTTAATAAGAATCTTAAAAAAATTAGACATAATATATCCAACTTGTGAGAACCAAAGCCTTCCATCCAACAGTCCCAACTTAGTCAAGGAACTGTCATGCCTTTAGTATTTTGATGATGAAGTCATTTTAATGTTTTTTTGAACAAGAATTTGATTGATTTAAGTGTGATCATGCACCTTCAGGAATGGAATTGAAGGAAAAAGAATAAATCCCTCTATAGAATGATATATCACTTGAACTGATTGATTGAATTGAGAAAGAATAACTAGAAGAAGTGGAGATATGAAGATGTGTTTAAGAGAAAACATAATTTTACCAAGTTAATCATGTTAAAATGTAAGTTTTGAGGCTGATAAAATTATGTCAGACTGAGATTTGGATGAATAATGTGCAATTTGATGATATAGAACCTAGAAAACTGATTGCGTAAAGCCTGTGAATCATTTTTAGAATATATAGAGTAATTTTGCATTTTTGGGGACTGTTGTAAAATTTTTACTGTGCTATGTAAAACATCATCTATGCATTCAATTTCATTCTGATTGATCAGAAAGAGAACAAAATTGATTTTCAGTAGTCTGGGAGGAGTTCTAGAGTTCCTAAATAGCTCAAAAAGTCAAATATATATCTCAAAATTCACTTTTTACCCATTCATTTTCACTTTTATCATTGGTAATTTGAGAGCTCTACAGAGAAGATGGTGGTCACCATGGAGAAGCATTGATTTAAGCTCACCCACAGTCATCAACATCCATATGACTACCCACTATCAGTAAATACCTAAAAAATCTACCTTGTCATATTTTTTGTTTCCAGTTTTATGCATTTTTATAGTAGTTATAGTCACTTGAATTCTGAATTGCATCCAGAAATTGGGATCGCGTCTGGTTAATCTTGTGTCACATCCCATTTTTCACCAAATTCCTATGTTGTATCCTGTATTTCCTAGATCATTTCCTATTTTTAGACTTTTTTCACATTTGGTAGCTTTAGATAGACATTTGAATGTTATCGTATCCTGTTAGAACAGGCTCGCACATTGCATCTCATGTTGCATTCTGTTAAAATAGGATCTCTTCACGAATTCCCCATTCCATCCCAAAAATCATGGAACCCATACTTTAAAAAGGATCACATCCCATACGAACAGAGTCATTTCTGGTTTTCAACTTAGTTTTCTTCCAATTTTAATAGTTTTTCTCTATCTGATAATCAGAAACACTTAGGTGATTACTTTTCTATATAGTTGCCTTAGTTAGAGTACTGATTTGAACTGGTAATTGCTATATTTTTAACATGTTCCTCTTGAGGTTGTGTCTTTCCAAGTACCATACCTAGGTCTAAAGGCATTATATTTTTTTATTAGTATACTTAGAGAAAAACATGATCTGCACCATCGGTTTAGTCTAAACCGACAAACAGGGCACAACACTATCCAACACTAAGGTTACCCAACGAATGTTGTCAAAGTTTTACGCGATGAAAAAAAGATAAGGATACTCGATAAAGTATCAATAGTTCTACCCGAAGAACAACAAAGAGAGGAACCCAACAGATACAGGGAACCCGACGAACAGTTCAGTTAAGGAACGCCGACAGACTCCAAGTTCAAACCGCCAGCCAAGAACCGACAGTCAGTTACATCTCGCAAAAAGTGGATCTCACTTTCCACATTAGATAAATCACTGAAATTGTATTTATAACTTCTTGATTAGTTTTTTAATCCATTATATGTGGAGGAAGCAATGTAATCTTTATTTTTTTAATTTGCTTTACTGTTTTAAAACATGAAAACTAAAGATCAAGGTCAAGTTGTAAACCTTGGATCTGAGAGTTAACATTGTAAATAATGAATTCCAATATAGGTCAAATAACTTGTATAAATAGGTTCTTGATCCATTAAGTACAGTTTTTGTTCAATGAAGAAAGTAGCCATAGAGAGAAACTAAAGATCAAACAGAGAATTCATGTAGAAGAGCACAAATAGATTCAAATCAATTTTCAAGAACAGAACAGAGGCTACCGACAAGTAGAGAAAAGGTATTCATCAATCACTTAAGGTGATATCGTTATTGTAAAAGCTTTAATATATCTGTAAATCAGCAATAGTATATTTCATATAGTTAGGTCAACATTTGTACTCATTCTAACAAGTGTAGTACGCCAATGAAATACTTTCAAGAAAGGTGGGCTTAACTATCCTATTGTAAATCTCATAACTGACTACACACTTAAATCAATGTTTCTAAAGCTCCTAACAAAGTAGATCTTGATAGGTCTCCACCTTAATTCTCTTAACAGGGTAGATCATCAGAAGTGATCAAATTTTAAGTATTAACTAGCTCCCTTCCATTCTGCAGATAGTGAAGTTTTGTGGGTGTCATCCCCACCGTAGTTTTTACTTCCTAACAGGAGTTTTTTGCGATATCATATCTTGTGTTACTTGTTTGTTAATTTCATGAGTGTTTCTGTGGATGATTGTAAAGATTGTTAACAAACAATGTCTACATAAGGAAGAATAATAGTAATGGTTGGTAAATCAGAATTGAATGATCACTAATGATATATTGAAGTAAAGTGTTAAAAGTTTTAGAGGTACTAATTCACCCCTCCCCTCTTAGTACTACTTCCCATTGAGTCCAACAATTGGTTTCAGAGCTAAGTATCTTCTTGAAAAGATTCAAGGCTTAAGAGCAAAGATCATATAATGGAGAAGTACAAACTTGATAAGAATATTGAGAACAAAAAGCTTGAGATACAAATGTTCTATGAACAGTATAAAGAAGCTAGAATCAAGATGATAGAGTTGTTGGCTGGAAAAAAAGGTATGGCTACCAGGAACAATGAAGTAGACTATCAGGAAGAAGAGATTCTAGATTTATTTAAATCTTCAGGATCAAATGCAAGTAATGTATCAGATACATCAGAAGAGAATATCACAAATCTAAAGGAAATCAACCTACATCTAACAGAGAAAATAAAGATGCTAGAAATCGGTCAAGAGACCCAAATGGTAAGAATGATTGATGTGATCAGTTCTGCCAGACAAGATGAAATAGAAATAACACTGGCTATTGATGATAGGAGGAAGATTTCAGAGAAACTACAGGAAAAGGAAATGGAAATTCAAAGACATGTTGAGCATCACCATGATCTCACAAATCAGATTATCCTTATGAGTCAAGAAGCAAATAGAATAAATGTGGAACTCGTTGAGAGAATATAGATTATCAGTGAATTGAGAGAAGAAAATGAAAATCTAAAGCATGTGGTTAGAATTCAGCAACAACATAATGAGATTATCAGAAAGGTTGAAGAAAGAAATAAATGAATGGATAACTTTCTTGAAGGCAAATGAAGAGTCATCAACAACAGCGGTATAGGATTTACATAAAAAGGAGAAACATCAAGACCAAAGGATGTCTACAAAAATCCAAGAGTAAGAAAGCCAACATACAAGCACTATGGAAAGAAAGGGCACACATCAAACGCATGTAGAGATAAAATGAAAGGTACTCCTAAATCTAAATATACATCTTCATTCATAGGATTCTATTATAAATGTAACAAGAAAGGACATAAGGCTTATGAATGCAAGAGCAAGATAGAAAAGACAAAGAAGGAAACCTACATGGACAAATACTATCCTACATGCAAGATGAATGGGCACACATCTGAAGAATGCTGGAAAAAGAAAAGACAAGCATGGAAGCCAAAAGGTAAAGAAGTTCCTTATCAACCAAGGAGAATCAGTAATCAATATGTATGGGATTACAACACCTAGACAAACTGTACAGCATGTGGTAGATATGGTCACATTGCTGCAAACTACATGAGAGAATGGACCAAAAGGTCTAGAGGCACAAATCAAAGATGCACATTAGTTTACTTGTTACCAATCTAAGAATTCAACACCGTCGGTAAACACTTACCAAAAATCATCGGTGAACACAATAATGAGTTGTTCACACTTACCAGAAATTGTCGGTCAACTAGTAAAAGTGGTAAACTGCCAATGTATCCTGACGACCGTCGGTAAGAAAGCAAAATTCAGAAGTCGTCATGACAGAATACCGATATCCATCAATAAAATCAAAGTGGTTGACAATTGCCATAAGAGTCATGTCTACACCGACGATGATTTAAAATATCCTCTCGACGAAACCCATCTTCACGTCCCAATGATTTGGTGAGCATTTATTGCAAAGACTTAGGTCAAAAAGTCTATAAATAGTCAACGGGACAACTTCATTTTTCACCTACAATTTGAAGAGAAAGCAGAGCGACATTACAGCAATTAAAGAGAAGAAAGTAGAAGTGTCTACAAATTGATTCAGCACATAGGGAATAGATTCTTCATCACATTCATGAATTGAAGTAAATAACAAGGGAACCAAAAGATCTCTGTCATTGTTTTGTTGAGAAAGCCCTAATTTCAAAGAGAACCCTAAATTCTTGAAAAAAAATGGCAACCACTTCAGGAAATGCAAAGTTAAAAAATTTAAAGAAGAATGTGGTGAAACTGATCAATAACAACACATTTGTAGAACCTAAATATAAAATCTATCCAGAGATTGCATCAAAACCCAAAGAAGCTGGCGCATTTTCAAAAAATCCCAAGTAGGGTTTTTCTCATAGAAGACATTAGGTCTTACATTCACTGCAAGATTGTAGAGATAGGTGATTTGGAAATGGATGAAACTTATAAGAAGCTATGTGATGCCAAAGGAAAAATAAAAGAAGAATATAAACACTTGGAGGTCAAAGGGTGAAATAATGCCCTACATTTCCTGAGGGAATTCAAGACAAAGTAGATTATGATAGTCTTGAGAAGGATGCACGACAGCAAACTATGTCTAGACCAACCCAAGCAAATAACAAGGGATGTTCTTCATGCTGTCACTGGTTATCTGATAACCAACAAACCTAGGGCACAAAAACATTCATCCATGAAAGAAGTTACAAAACTTACTAATGCAGAAGAAGACAACAGAGATCTCAAGGTTAACACAATCACCAACGACGAGTTGAAATTTGGTGCATGTGTTATTGGTTACAAAATCTTCAAAGCTAGCAGAATGAACAATATTTCTACAATAGCAGTAAGCACAGCTTACAAGATTGTAACTAAAGGAATTCAAATGGATCTATGTGAGATCCTACTGAAACAACTTGATGAGAATATGGTCAAGATCAGATCTACAAAGAGAAACACATGTAAGTTTGGTTCACTTATTATGTGTTTATTTTTCTATTTTCAAGAATATTTTCTTTCAGTAGGAAAATTTGTATGGGACTCTACCAAACCGGTAACCCTACAAATTAGTGAACTGATTAAGTCACTTGGAGACAATTTTGAGTCTGTAATGTCTGCATACTTCCTTCAGTTCAAGGAAAAGATTATGGAAAGAACTAGGATTCCTGAGCAACTAGTTGAGAAAAACAGGGATGAAATATGTTTCATGGAAGATACAAACTTCACACACATCAAACCGGTTGTACCAAGAACTACTTGGTTATCATCATTAGACTATGAGATCAATATTGATCTAGCTACTAGTGCAATTGAGGCACTACTCAATGAGCCCATTGATAAGAAACAACCAAGGTTTGGTACATATGAAGAGGCCAAATCTAAGATAAAACATGGCCTACAAGTCAAAAAGACTATAAAAAAGAAAGATAAAATGATAAAGAATCTCAAGAGGATTCTATCAGTCATAGAGGAGGAAGAACAGGATTAATAAGAGGAAACTGATGAACAGGGTACCATCAGTGAAACACAAAAGGAAAAGAAATCAGATATAGAGGCCACTAAATCTAATGCACATCCATCTGCACCTCCTGCTAAGAAACAAAGGACAATAAGTTAGAATGTTTCAACGGATACAACACCACTTAAGAAAGGTCAAGTAAGGACCTATATAAGGAAGAAACTAGTAAAAAGAGCAATCTAGCAACCTATCAAATCCATGCCACCAAAGAAAAGAAAAAGGTTTGTCAGGACACAAGCTGACTTGGATGACACCAAAGATGATGAACCAAATGTAGTTAAGAAGAACTTCAGAAACCAAATGGTAGATGAAGATACCAAATCAATTGCTACCCATGGTACAATGACTGATAAAAAGATCAGGCAGTGCGATACACTAAATCTAGAATATTAGAATAAGATACAGTATGCAGTCATCAAATCAATGATTAAAAACAAGTATGCCTCTGCTGAATTTTTAATTCAAATACCTGAGGAGCTAGGCAAAATCATATACCAACAATGGTCCTATGCCTTACAAATGGAAAGAGAAGCAAGAGAAAGAATTATTGTAAGATTGATGCCTCCTGAACCCAAGTTTGAAGAAATACAAGAAGTACTAAAGAAACACTCAAGTAAATTTGTAGCCAAATTAAGGGCTTACAAAGTACTAGAGAGCAACTTTATAGAACTAGATTCGATGACAAAGACCAAATGGAGACATCTCCTAGATCTACCGATAGAATCATCAAGTGTTGAGAAGCAATTACTTCTCACAAACACACCTCACAGAGAGGAGGAGTTAGATAATGCAAGTCCTCAGCATATTACTCTGGACAATCAGGAGAGTGATGATGAGCCTAGTAACTTGAATACAGGCATGGATGAAATTGTCTAAGATATCACTCACTATGACTCCGACAATGATCCCAAGAAGAAATATGATGTGATATTTATCACACTCAAGGATCAACAAAGTCATCAAGCACTGAAAATATTAGATAATAAGATAATTGATATTACAGATGAAGAAGTGCAAGACACTTCAATCATGCACTCAAAAGTGCAAGACCCTACATAATCCATATAGAAAGATGAGAATGACACTGCTGACAAGGAAATTACCGAAAAGCAGGACATCAACATTGACAAAGCCCAAGCAGCAACACAAAGTAACATGCTTGTCTTAATAAAGGCAATAAACATTATAGAGGGCAAGGAAGGATCAAATGGAAAGGAAACAAGCACACCCATGGACAAGGGTAAAGGATAAGGAAAAGAAACTATAGATACACCTACAGAGCAAGCTGTAATCAATGATCAAAAGGATACTGATAAGAATAGGGAAGGAAATCAAATGGAAATAAGGGAAAAGCATTCAGAACATGGTGAAGAAGGAAAGAAGGATAACACAGCAAAGAAATCAGAAGCACATTCTATAGGAACACCCAAGATAAATGAAGAGACATCTTCATATAATGAATAGGTGTAAACTGAGCAGAAAACACAAGATGCTTCATGAACAAAACCTTCACCAAGTAACTTAGAGCGTGCAAATGAACTAGCTTTAGTAGTTCATACATCTGCATCCCCTAAGATCTCAAAAAGGAAGAAAGGAAAGAACAAAAATCCAGTAACTCTAGATGAGATAATTGAGATACCATTTTGTGATCGAAGAACATTGGATCCAACAATGTTAACAAAATATGCAAAGCTATGTGAGAGAAATGCCATTCAAGCTAAGATGAAACAAGCAGCAAACGAGGCCAAGGTACTTGAAGTAACAAGAGATATACTTCAACAAATTGTACCAGACACAGACATTGATTAGAAATTTTCAATTATTGATCAATTGATAACACTCATAGATGCAATAACATCTCAGAATACCGATGCTAAGAAAACTATGGAAGAGAGACTTGAGCAAAAGTATGAATTCAAGCTCACAGAGAAGATAAACCAGGAAGTGGCACTCAAAAAGGTCAAGCTATCTGAATTGGTAAGTGTAATTGAACCATTTTTATCAAAATCTGTTACCTTACTTAAGAAATTGTGCACCTTAGATCAACTCACTAAGGAGTATACCGAAAAGATAGCAAAATAGATGTTGATCTTCAGTCCAGTGCACAAAGTCTAGCCAACATAGCAGAAGCACTTAAATTGCACAAACAACAAATAACACAGGCTAGGAAGCAGAGACATGACATTCAATTTGCAGAGATGAAATATAGAGATAAAGTCAATGAGCTACAATTTAAGCTCTTACCAACACTTACACTGCTGCAACAAAATATGACATAGGAAAATACACTAATTTCCACCCCTAAAATGTTTGTCCTGGAAAGCATATATGATATGCACGCAAGACTCGAGCTACAACATATAGCACTTAAAAAATTAAAAGAAAAATGGGAGAAACTACTAGAAGATATCAAAATTACCCTTTCTAATGTTTTTGACACATTGTAAGTTACACATTTTTGTAACAATTTTTTGGCATTTTGTAAGTTGTACGTTTTTGTCATCATTATAAAAGAAAGGGGGAATTTGATATGTACATCACCTCAATTAAAAGGAGGAAATAATGTATAAAAGGAAAGTAATGTACATATAAATACACTATACTGATGCACATAGAAAGGGGGAGTCATATCATGACAAGGAAATAAACATGGTGTAATAATTTTAGTATTATGCACATATCAATTTTTTGATACTAATGTCAAAGAGAGAGATTGAAGGCATTATATTTTGCCTTTAGTATACTTAGATAAAAACATGATCTGTACCATCGGTTTAGTCTAAACTGACAGACAGGGTACAACACTATCCAACACTGAGGTTAGCCAACGAATCCTGTCAAAGTGTTACCTGATGACAAAAAGATAAGGATACCTGATGAAGTATCAACAGTGCTACCCGACGAACAAAAAAGAGAGGAAATCGACAGATACAGGGAACACAACAAACATTTACGTTAAGGAACCCAATGAATAGTTGAGTTAAGGAACGCCGACAGACTCTGAGTTCAAACTGACAGCCAAGAACCAATAGTCAGTTACATCCCGCAAAAATTGGATCTGACTTTCCACATCAGATAAATCACTAAAGTTGTATTTATAACTTTTTGATTTGTTTTTCAATCCATTATGTGCGGAGGAAGAAATGTAATCTTTATTGTTTTAATTCATTTTACTATTTTAAAACATGCAAACTAAAGATCAAGGTCAAGTTGTAAACCTTGGATCTGAGAGTTAACATTGTAAATTGTGAATTCCAAGATAGGTCAAATAACTTATATAAATAGGTTGTCGATCCATTAAGAACAATTGTTGTTCAATGAAGAAAGTAGTCACAGAGAGAAACTAAAGATGAGACAGAGAATTCATGCAGAAGAACACAAACAGATTCAAATCAATTTTCAAGAACAGAACAGAGGCTACCGACAAGAAGAGAAAAGGTATTCATCAATCACTTAAGGTGATATCATTATTGTAAAAGATTTAATGGATCTGTAAATCAGCAATAGTAGATTGCATACAGTCAGGTCAACATTTGTACTCATTATAACAAGTGTAGTACGCCAATGAAATCCTTTCAAGAAAGGTGGGTTTAACCGTCCTATTGTAAATCTCATAACTGAGTGCACACTTAAATCAATGTTGCTAAAGCTCTTAATAGAGTAGATCTTAACAGGTCTCCACCTTAATACTCTTAACAAGGTAGATCATCAGAAGTGATCAAATTGTAAGCCTTAACTGGCTCCCTTCCATTCTGCAGATAGTGAAGTTTTGTGGGTGCCATCCCCACCACAGTTTTTACTTCCTAATAGGAGTTTTCTGTGATATCATATCTTGTGTTAATTGTTTGTTAATTTCATGAATGTTTCTATGGATAATTGCAAAGATTGTTAACAAACAATGTCTACATAAGAAAGAATAATAGTAATGGTTGGTAGATTAGAATTGAATGATCACTAATGATAAATTGAAGTAAAGTGTTAAAAATTTTAGAGGTATTGATTCACCCCTCCCCTCTTACTACTACTTCCAATTGAGTCCAACAAGGTCATGTCCTTGCTTTATCCTGATCTCTTACAGGTGATGAGGTAGATCTAATTGCTCGTGTAGGATTACTTTCACTAAGATATTTACTCGACATCAAGGTAAATTGGGGGTTGTTGATTTCTCTGGCCAAGAGATGACATTCAAAGCACAACACCTTCCATCTCCTGACCGGCGACATGATCGTCACACCCAGGGATATGTGGTGCATTCTTTGAGATCCTGTTATGGGTCAAGAGGTGCAGTTTGAGTTGACTTTGGTTACAACTATTTCCATGGCTTGATGGTTCTTTGGAGATTATTTTATAGCTCGTCGGTATCTTACTTGGGACTATATGTGTGATCATTATGATTGTCTTCCTTTGTATTTAGTTGGATTGATCAGAGGCGTTCTAATGCCTAACAGAGGATAGCATGGATTTATGGTTGGCTGGGTAGATATGTTGGAGTAGATGGTTGTATCTTCTTAGAGATTTGCATGGGGTAGCTGGATTCTAGCCCACATTTATAGAGAGTTGCACAAGATAGTATATCAGTATTCACGTAGTATGACTATTGGTATCCTTTTTTTATAGATCTGGGCCTAGGAGCATATCCTTGTTACATGACCAATAATAGATAGGTAGCATTTAGATCAGTAGCCATATCTATATACATATTTAGGATGGATTCAGCAGCCCCATTTGGGAAAGGTAGAGTATTGGCATCGTCTTTTCAATGATATGATAGTAGTTGTGTGGCGACCATACCTTGACTATGAGGAGTGGGTTTTAGACAAGTGACAGATGCCTTATTTTTTTAGAGAAGGTTTTTGATCGGCTGGAATAGGTTCATAGTAGAGTGTTTCTTGGCTACCCAGGTATTGAGATAGTATGGCCACATGCAGGGCAGTTGTCAGGATTTATCAGTATATGTCTATATTCATGATAAGGAGCCACTATGGAGTACTCGCTTAGTTTATGAGACTGCACAACATGCTATCAGAGAGATGGTTGCATTTGGTTGGGATCTTCTTCTAGATGTTGCAGATGCAGGGTGTTCAAATGAATATCTTGCTCAGATGTTACAACATCCATTTCCATGCTTTACAGCTCCTAATGAGGTAGTTCCTCACATAGAGGACCCTTTAGATTATGATCCTATTGATAATCGTCCTATCAGAGGCAAAGGGGGAGCACAGAGGGAGAGGAGATATGTGGGAGGGATGGTGGGGGAAATGGGAGGCACCCTCCTCTAGACAGAGGAAAGGGTCCAAATGACAGAGATGATGGCAGAGACGATAGGGGTGGAGGTGTAGTGGGAGGTGGAGAGGGCACCAGTGGCAGATGGAATCACCTTAGGTTCGTTTCTCCTCAGAGAGATCTAGGTCCACTGCTGACTAGAGAGAAGCATAGATAGCGATAGCGACATCAGGACAGTCAGCAGGATAGGCCATAGGATAGGCCTACTGGTTAGGATACAGGAAGAGGCTCAAGGAGAGATGGTAATGCCTTGTCACTATGTGAGTGTGAGCATGAGAATCTTAGAGCTATGATCATGACTTGGAGGCATTTCTTACAGATAGGGATGCATAGCTTGAGCACTTGAGAGTAGAGAGAGATTGACAGGGTGACATGCTCAGAGCAGAGCAAGATACTCAGGCTCAGACTGCTACACACCAGGGACAAAGAGTAGCTTATTACTTTGGTTTATATCATGTTGCAGTTCTAGAGGGCCAGAGAGCACCTTCATATTCACGTATTGCCTAGTATTCTAAGGGGGCGATGCCTCCACCAGCTCCTTTTGTACCACCTCCTCCTCCTCCTCTAGATCAGGGAGAGGGTGGGAGTCAGACCTAATTCTACATTTTGAGATTTTTGAGACATATTGTATATTGTGTTCCTTCTGAGACCATTCTTTGTACCATGACTTTTATACATGTATATTTTTTGTACACTGATACTCTGGTACTCTTTTGTAGACAATTCCACATTTTTGATCTATTCCATATCTTATATATCTGAGATAGTTGTTCCTGATTTTTATATGTTCATGAGTTTTCTTGCTTTGATAGATGTTTTAGATTGATGCACATGTGATTTATTATATTGGTCTCTTGATGAGTTTAGATTAGATTATGGGATGACATCATTTATGCTCTTTGATTTATTACTGATATATAAATGTGTTTCAAATAATACTAAGTGAATATGAAAATGTATGTTTTTGAGTTTTTCTTTATGCAAATAAATGTATGGATGTACTTAGGATGGAAAAATAAATGCAATGCTTGAATGATTTGTTTTTGTCTTTTCTCTTTCCCATTTATGAATGCAGAATGTATGCCATGGATATGAAACAATATTAATATCAGTAATATAGTCTATGTAATTAACTTGGATTTTGGATGAATCAGGAAATCATTTTAAGCTCAACTCCTTATGCTTTTCTTTTCAAAATGAATCATGCAATCTCTAAATGAATCTTAATGTAGACTCTTGGGACTGTCACTAATTTGTATACATTGTAGCATTTTATCATCATTGAGCATTTTTGTAACAAACATCACTTGATAGTGCAACTGTCACTAATACCCACTGGTATCATGAAAGTATGAATACTATGTGTATTGGATGCAATGTCAGAAATAAACTTAAGCATCAAGGCATAGAAGCTAGGACGACAAGTTAGTTATCTCCTTTTACTATTAAGAATCAGTATTTGTTCAAGTGTAATGTAAGATATGTGACCCTCAATGACCTTGAAAATTCATATCCTTGGGTACATCATGTAGCGTACACCTTTGTGAGAATCTGATTTAGAAAATAGACAAGGAAATTATTTCAACCTCACCATAGTTTAGACATAACGAGGATCGAGATATATGGAGCTATCCCCTAATGTTGGTATCCCTTACCATAAACATCAAAGTTAGGTGAAATCTATAGGATCATTTGGAACAATCACCATACGTAGAAAAGAAAGAAAATGTTATGCCCTTTGTCCTTGCGACTCTTTGTCTTTGAATAGACGTCATGGAGTAACTCGGAAGACATAACAATCACTAATTGATAATCAATCAAAGAAAATTTATAACCTCTTAGATGTCCCTAGTATGAAACATCATGGGAGCATAAAAGATTCATAATCAAACCAAGATTAGACTATGTGTTTAAGTAGTATTGATAAATATTATGGATTCATTTTTCAAGCGCAATAGAGATTCATCAAGAAGAATTTGGAATCAAGCAATATGTTTTCATGTCTGTATATGAGATTAAATTTTTTAGAAATTGAAATCCAATGTAGTGTTTAGGAACACTGGTTGATTAAAGTGTTGAAAAACAATAGTTTGTTTTTTATTAAAGTGTTGAAAAACACTAATTCACTGAAAGTGTTTGAATAAAGTGTTGAGAAACACTAGTGTGATGTCTGTTACAGGTAGATGGTGTTGAAAAAACATCTTTGTTTTTTATAGTGATGTTTGATGCAAGTATTGATAAATATTGTTGTTAGAGGCAAACCATCCTAGATAGAACTCTAGGACAACCTAGCAGATGCAAACTAACATGCTAGCAAAGATGCCCCCGGTGCAAAATGACTATTCCTAAGATGCAAATGCAGACAAATCCCAAGAAAGGATAGGACATTTGTAAGGAATCAGGGTCAACCAATAGCATAGGTTTGATCATAAAGGATTAGTATCATCAATGCATTGATAGATAGAGCACAGAGTTCAAGTGATGCCTGTTTGCCAGGTTTTTCACCACTCTGAAAAGTTTTTTATTTTTTCTACCAAGATGCCTGTTTCTGAGGTTTTCACCAAGGCACTTTTCTCTTTTTCAAATTTTTTGTTCTTTTTTTTGTTGTTGTGGTATCAAGGCACCTATTTTCTAGTTTTTCACCAAGGATACCTTTTTCAAGACTTTTTCCAATGTTTTTGGATTTCTTCAGGATCAATTTTCTGATTTTTTTGGTATTTTTTGAGAATTTTCACTGCACGGGCTCTGCTAGCTAGATATCAAGCATATAACCACTTCAGCTGTAGAGTATTAATGGGATTAGGAAGAACATCTCCCTTAGGTGTAGCTAACTAATACACTCTAGTCCCAAAAGTTGTAGTAATGACATAAGCTCCCAACCAGTTGGGTTCAAACTTTCCTTTCTATTCTCTATTTGGTTGGTTTTTAGGATTCTCTTTTAGAACGAGATCCCCCACTTGAAATTGTCATGGTTTGACCATTTTATTGTACCCTTTTGACATGCATTTTTGGTACACTTTCAGATGATCTAACGCTTGTTGTCTGTGCTCATCAAGTAATTCTAGTGCATTCACCCTATCAATGCGGTATTGTTCATCAGTAACACGACCATGGAGAGATACTCGCAAAGATGGAATTTCTACCTCAATAGGTAACACTGATTTTGCACCATAGACTAAATAAAATAGCATGGGTCCCATTGTAATTCTAATACTTGTTCTGTAGGGCCAAAGTGTCAAATTTAGTTGCAAATGATAGTCTCTGCTAGACTTGCTCACAGTTCTATGTAAGATTTTAAGAATGTTCTTGTTAGATGCCTCAACTTGTCCATTACCTTGAGGATAATAGATTGAAGAACAATGTTGAGTAATGTGAAACTATGTGCAAAGGTATTTGATGTATTGGTTTTTAAATTGACCCCCATTGTCTGTAACAATAGAAGAGGGTATCCCATACCTACAAATAATGTAGTTCAAGATAAACCTAGCCACCTATTTTCCAGTGGCTTTGATCAGTGGCATGGCTTTGACCCACTTAGTGAAATACTCAGTGGTCGTAATGATGTATTTGTGTTCACTTGAAGAATTAGGATATATTTGTCAAACCAAATCAAAGGCTTATTGCTGAAATGGTTAATGTGTTATAAATGGTATGAGTTCTCTAGTAGGAGCATGGATGAGATTTCCATGTGTTTGGCATTTGTAACATATTTTTGAAAATAGAACAATATCTTTTTTCCATTGTGGGCCAATAATAGCCAACTCTTATTAGTTTTTTAGCTAACGAAAAAAGTCATTTGAGTGTGATCTACATACACCTTTGTGGACTTCTTTTAAGCATGATCTGACTCTTATTGTTCTACAAACCTTAGAAGTGTACCATCGATACCTCATCTATATAATTTATTAGTAACAAGGACATAATGCGATGTTGTCCTAATTAAGGCTCATTTTTTATTTCTTGATAGCCCATTGGGTAGAGTTTAGTCAGTTAGATATGTGATAAGTTTGGCGTACTGGGATTGGTCTTGGGTGTTTAAAGCACAAATTACTTGGTACTCAGGGGTATCAAAAGCTGGATAGGATAATTCTTCTACCAAGAAGTCATAGAAAAATTGATGTTCTTCTAGTTGTAACATGGATGCCAGTGTAGCCATAGCATCTACAGATTTGTTTTCTATTCTTGTAATTTGCTCAAATGTGACAAAAACAAAGTAATTTTTTAGGTCTTCAACCAGTTGTTTATAAGGCATCAGCTTCTCATATTTAGTCTGATAGTCTCCATTTACTTGGTTAATAATAAGATAAGATTCACCATACACATGTAACTCTATGATCTTCCATTCCATAGCCAATTTAAGACCATTCACTAATGCTTCATATTCAAAAAAATTATTGGTGCATGGAAAAATTAATTTGTATGCCTTGGGTATTTTGTATCCTTGAGGAGTGATAAAGAGAACTCTTGTTCTAGAGCCTTGTTACATGAAAGAACCATCAAATTACATCTTCCATGGATGTTCAATTAAATGCATAATTGTTTCATCAAAAAATTCAATTATCAAAGGTGTATCATCTTGCAAGGGTGGATCAACAAATTGATCTACGAGGACTTGTCCTTTAATAGCCCTTCTATCCACATAGTCAATATCAAATTTGCATAGAATCAAGACCCACTTTGCTAGCCTTCCTGTTATTGATATCTTGCTTAAGAGGTATTTCAAAGGATTTATCTTTGCAATGAGATTTACTGTACGTGACAACATATAATGTCTCAATTTTTGTGATGCAAAGACAACTGCTGAGCAAGCTTTTTCAATTATATTGTAATTGAGTTCATAAGATACTAGTGTTCTACTGATATAGTAGATTGTTCTTTCCTTTTTAGTTTCATCTTCTTGATCAAGCAATACTCCCAGCGATGTAGTTGAAGCTGATATATATAGGAGTAATGGATTTCCATGAATGGGCACCATGAGAACAAGAGGAGTAGCTAAGTATTATTTTAATTCTTTGAAGTTATTTTCACAATTTTCATCCCATTTGAAGGTAATACCCTTATGTAGAAGTTTAGTAAAAGGTTGTGCTCTGTTTGCAAGTTGTGACACAAATCTCCTGATTGACTGGAGTCTTCCTTGTAGTGTTCTCATTTGACTAATATTGCGTAGAGGTGACATTTGCAGTATAGCTTTAAATTTTGTAGGGTCTACCTCAATTCCTTTTGCTGGTACTATAAACCCTAGTAACTTCTTTGATTGAACTCCAAAGGCACATTTCTTTGGATTAAGCCTAAGTTCAAATTGCTCCATGTGATCTAATATATTTTGCATGTCTTCAATATGAGTAGTTATTGTTTTTGACTTAGCTAAGGTATTGTCCATGTAGTCCTCTATGTTTTTATGTATCATATCATGGAATATGGTTGTCATAGCTCTTTGGTATGAAGCACCAGCATTCTTTAATCCAAATGGCATAACACTATTGTAAAAATTTCCCCATACGCATGAGAATGTTGTCTTCTCTTGGTCTTAAGGAGCAATATTAATCTCATTGTAGCCCGAGAAACTATCCATGAGTGAGTACATCTGATAGCCTGATGTTAAATCTATGATCATATCAATGTTTAGTAGTGGAAAATCATCTTTAGGACATGATTTGTTTAAGTCTCTAAATTCTATGCAGATCCTAATAGATTTATCTTTTTTAGATACTGGTGCCACACTATAAATCCATCCTGTGTAAGCGATGACTCTTATGAATCTAGATTTTAGTAATTTTTCTAGCTCCTGTTTCACCAATAATGCAATATGAGGATGCATATTTCTTAATTTCTATTTCACGGGTTTGATTCCAGGAGCTATAGATAAAAGATGCATTATTAATTTAGGATCGAGCTGAGACATATCTATGTAAGACCATGCAAAATTGAATTTTTTCTCTTTTAGGAACTCAGTGAATTGTATCTTCTCCTCTTTTGATAAGGATTGTACTAGGTGAAAATTTTGAGGAACTTTAGTTATTCCCAAGTTAACCATTTGTGTATGTTCTGTCAAAACTGAAGATCTTTCTTGAAAGTGCTCAGGGAGGATATCAAGAATCTCATCTTTTGGCACCTCTGAGAGGTTTTCACCATCAAATACATCTTTTATTTTTAATTTTTTAGAATTTGACACTGCCACAACATGGTTTTCACCATCAGTTCTTTGCTTCTTTTTTATTTCTCAATTTGTGACTAAGAAACTTGATATCCTCCTTTGATATGTTCACGCTCCTTGCATTGGTAGAAGAAGGATGAGGTTCACAAGCATTTAAATATCATGCCAAAGTGTAGTCATTAGGGAAGTTCATGATAGGAATAGGATCTGAATTCATCCAATCAATTAGGTCAGGGTTCATCAAGGATAATGATTTAGAGTTTGGTAAGGACACCATCACATCAATGTCAAAACTATTAACTAGCAAGACATGTTCTGTTAGGTCAATTTCTACAATGTTTAGATCATCAAGAGTTAAATCGTCATTATAGGGTCATTGTTAGTAATATGTGAACCTAACTCTAGTGACTCATCAGTTGAGCTTTCTTCTTCTTCTCTCAGAAAAATGGAACTCATTTCTTGTAGTCTTAGAATATCCTCTAGACCTAATAACACACTAGTTTCTTCATAAAAAATCCTAGGTAGTGGTATCTCATCTGATTATGGAACAACAGCAGTGTTAGGGGAAGTGTTAGAACTCTCTCCTCTTTCCAACAAAGATGCAAATTTATGAGTCACATCTACTTCAATATTCGTAGTAGCATTAGATAAGTGATCCCATTCATAGTCATGTGATTCTATTATTTCATCATCTGATCTATTTAGAAACTCAGCAATAGTTACTTGATGTACTCTATTAGCCACTTGTAGATCAAAGTGAGGTAAATCTAGGACATGTGAAATTGTGACCAACTTCCCCCAGTTAGGATATAAATATTTTTTTTGGGGTATTTCTTTAGGATTTTCATCTATCAATGGGACTTCTGGAGAGTCTTCTGTTGTTTCCTCTACTTCTTGAATAGTAGCTTGTGTAAATAAAGGAACATGAGTTTCTTGTTGTGTTAAAAAAGTAGGTACATATCTTTCTCCTTGATATTCAGGATACTATGTACCAATATGAAATAATATCTCATAGGTCCATGGTTCAAGTTATGTTTCATCTTCTTCATCATCACTTCATCAAATATTGGACCATCTTGTGAAGTAGGGTTTTCAGATTTTTTATTGAAACCGAATCATGTTTTGTCTTTGGTATTTCTAAATTCCATGTGTAAAGGTTAAACAAGTCCTTTTCCTTTATCTCCTAAAGGTCCCTTCCCTTTCCCATTTGTTTTAGAATGTCATATCCTTTGCCATACTTTTCTGGGGATATCTCAACATGTTTTACCTCATTTTCTTTCAGTTCTCCTTTATAGAGCCAAGCTAAGACTATTTTTTCTTCTTTTTCATCCTCTTCATAAGTAGAAGCTCTAACCATACTATTTTATTTGTGAATTTATGGTTATTTATATGTAGTAGGTGTGAAAGATGAGGAAGGTTTCCCATAAGATCTTGGAGACATAAGAAGTTCTATCAATAATGGGGTCATGTCTAGCTTGTATTTTCCCATACTAGTTTCTTCAAGTTTTAATGTCTTTCCAAAGCTTCTCATCACCATGTCTTTAGTATTTTTAGGTACAATTTCCTTAGTGACTTCGCTATTATGAGGAACCATACTATCTTCTTTAATATTGTTGCAAGTATAACTGGCATCTACAGAAATTGTTACTTCCACCCCATTATGTGGGAATTTGATACATTGGTGGTAAGTAGATGGTATTGCTTGCCTTTCATGAATCCAAGGTCTCCCTAATAGTATGTTGTAATCCAAGGGTAAATCTAGAACTTGATAGATCACATTTCTTTCAACTGGTCCTATTCTGATTGGTAGAACAATGTGGCCTTTAGATGATCTTTCTTATTCATCATAAGCTTTGATAGTTATCTTACTCCTTGAATAAATGGTTTGTTCTGAAAGACCCAATTTCTATATCAGATTGAGAGTACAAATGTTCAACCTTGTGCCTCCATCTATCAATACATGTATGACACAAGATTTGTGAATTAGGACTTCAATGTGTAAGGGTTGGCTATGTGGATGAGTCAATGACTTTTCATCTTCTTCTGAAAAAGATAGATAGTGTGGTGTTGAGATATGATTAACCATTGTCTGGAACTTGTCTACATCAATGTCTTTTAGAATATTTGGAGAATGTAGGGCTTGTTCAAGAACTTCCCTATGCACTAAGGAAATTTTGAGTAACTCAAATATAGAAATTTGAGTAGAGGTTCTTTGCAATTGATCCACCAATTTATAGTTTTTTGAAGGAATGGTAACTATTTTTCTTGTTTTTATTGGTTTGGGAATAGTGAAAATAGGTACTTTTGAAGATGTCTCTTATTTTGATTAGCTAGCTCCTTTGATTGTGACTTGTTCTTGACTTTGAGTCACTGCATTTGATTTTATGGACGTGTCTTTAGCACCTTTAATAGTGATCACATTATTGATTCATATTTAATGTCCAACATGTTGATCACATTATCATTATTGGAGCAAGTGTAATTCACTTCACTTCCTTTTCCTTTAGAAGCTTCCCCTTTTTTATAATTAGGGAATGGTTTGTTAAATGTTGTATGGTCTTCATTAGTGGTGTGTCCTTCCATTTTGATATTTCCTCCTTCAATAAGGTCTTTTATAACATGTTTAAGCTTAACATAGTTATTAGTCTTATGTCCCTTGTTTTTGTGAAGGACATAATAAGAATTATCATCCCACCATCTCGATTTGACCTCTGGTTCCCATGGTTTTGAATCAGGAATTGTAAGAACTTTGTTGTCCAAGAGTGTCTTCAAAACTGTCTCAAGAGGTTCTCCCAAAGGAGTGAATGTTTGTTGAGGTCTATAAGTCCATGGTCTACTCTTGTTGTTCTCATTGTTTTCTTTAGGTATTGTGGTTGTTATCTTGGCCTCTTTTTTTATTGTAAATTTTTTGTTAGATTGAACACTTCTAGTTTAGGATTAGCATTGGATGCATCTATCACTCCATCGTTAAAAACATTCTTGTTTTGTTTCCACCACTTAGGCTTGTTGTTATAGTTGGTAGATTTACTATCACTTTGAAGTGTCATTTCTCCTTTCTTAACCATGCACTCTTCAATATAGATGGCATTTTTTATCATCCTATCAAAGCTAGGTGAATCTTGCATTTATAAAGCATAGTTTAATTCAGGTATCAAGTTGTTAATAAAAATTTCCATCTTTTCCAATTCGGGAATAGCTCTTGAATACCTAGCAAAGATTTTCCACCACCTTTGTAAAAAGTGTGTAAAGGATTCACTGGTTCTTTGTTTTGTGTTACATAAGTCCATCATGGTTACACCATGGTGTATATTGTAGGATTAATGTTGGACAAAATGTTGTATTAACTCCTCAAAATATTTCACCTTAGGTATGAGTTTGGAGAACCACTCCATAGCATTTCCGCCTAGACTTCCTGGAAACAACCCTATTAGGTAGGTAGGTTCGTGCATGTACTCTATGCTTAGAGACCAAAACTCTCTCACATGGTCATGCGGATTAGTCTCTCCCTTATACTTGTCATATTTAGGCCTTGCCATGTTGGGAGGAAATGGAATCATGTTAATACTCTTGTCAAAAGGAAATGGACAAATGTGGTCCAAAGAGTATTTTTTTGTTGGCTAGACCTTCTCTTGTTTGAGTGTTGCAAGTTCATCTTGCATCAAGGTCATTTTCTTGGGGAGAATAGAGATAGGGGTTGGTATCTCATTTTCCTTTAGTCTTTCAACGTCATAATCTTTAGGTAATTTAACTCCAAGGGATGCTAGATGTAGAAAGTATTTTTCCTTGTCTTCACCAATGATCTTCTCCAATGTTCTTTTGAATTTTTGACTTTGTCTAAGTCTAATATAATTTTCCTCAGGTACATCTCCATCACTATCCAAATCAAACAAACAATGAGTAATGTGAATTTCTTCTTCACTACTATTGTCTTCTTGTCTTTGGTTTTTGTCATTGTTGTACTCTACAAAATTTGTACTCCATTCATTTCTAGGAGATTCCATTGCGGGTGATGTTGTGTCAAATAAGGGATTATGAGATGTTTCTCCTTGTTGAAATTGTAGCAATCTAGGAGGTACTTCTGATTCATCATCAAGATACTTGTTGCATCTTGTGTTAACCATGAAGCTGAATCTCAACTATGTCAAAAGGTTTCCAATAGTGTCAAGTGAAGTCTCAAATTGTCCTGGTAAGTGTGTCCAAGTAGTAAAGGATTGTTTATGTTTGATGGAAGTAAATGACTCTAGCATCAAAGGGTTAGAATGCCTTGATAGTGAGCTGAGAATCAAGTTGTTTTGAAAAGTGAGTAGATCACACGTTTTGAGACCAATTGTGAGAACCCAAAAGGACATGTAAGGTAGACTTCTAAAAAAGTATTGAAACACTGACTGGTGGACCAGAAAAAGAAACAGGACCAGACTAAAGAGCTAAAAGGGTACCCAAATATACTGAATTTATAGGAGACACAACTATGCAAGTGCACACTATCCTAAATGAGACACACTAAATGCGAGGTTTTGTGTACGAGCTTTGATATACGGGATGCAAGCTTTGATATGCAGCATGCGAGCTTTCTCCCTAGATGTAATGCAAAAATGACCAAAAGAGATTTTTCTACCTAGATGTGAGATAATGCAACCAAAAGTGACCTAAGATAGACCAAAAATGAGCCTCTGATGTTTTGTCATGTTTTGTCTATTTTGTCTCGAAATACATGAAAATTTGTTTGATAGTAGGGTTTTTCTGAGACTTTCCAGTGAGCAGGAAACAACTTGTATGTCAGGGAATGAATATTATTGCTTGTTTTTGGAATTGTCTCTTTAGTGAGTTTTAAAGCACATCAAGCAAAGTTTCTTTGTTAAGGGATGATAAAACACTTTCTCTATTCCCTAATTTCTAAGAATAGAATGAAAATCTTTGCTCATAGACTCAGGTACACACTCAAATGCTAATCAGAATATGGCCATCACCAAGCATGCAATGACTCCAGTCATGATGCCATATTAGCTGACTCCAAATGCAAGTGAGGGCATGAAATGGCGAATATCTTGGGGCAATTAGTATTTTCCTTGCACAAATATTATCACCCTTTCAAAGGTGAATCAGGTAATTTTGACTACAAGTGTTTATTATGATGGGGAATCCATTCGCAACCATCTCCCATAGAATTGAACAAGGAAAAATTGAGGCGTACAGCCCTATGAGTACTCAAATGTGTTTAGTCTCGCAAGAAAGATTCAAGAAGCTCTGCTCTACACACCAAGCATGTTCAAGGAATGATGTCAAAATTCCAAGAACAAAACTGATTCCATCTTAGGAGACTTTAGCCTACAAGAAAGCAATTATTTATAGTGAGTTGGAAGGGTTGGTGTAAACCTATCCTCACTTGGGTCGTCCCGAGAGATTTTTTCCTCAACCGGAAGGCCCTCTAATGTTTTGAAAGCATAACAAAGGATTGGAGAGCTTAGGAGTTCTATATTTCTAATTCTTCAAAAGAAGAAAACATATTGTCCTATTCCATGCTATTTTCTCCCAAAAAAACTTCAAGCAAATTCTTTCTCTCAAACAACTTCACTCAAAACTCAATCTCCCATGACGAGTTTTTGATTCCTCCACTTGGAAGGAAGAGAAAATCCTCTAGTGAGACTAAGTGATAAGCTTAAGTTTGATTCTTAATTTTTATTTTGTGAAAACACAAAGTACTTGAAAATAAAAGTTTGTTTTGTTCAATTTCCCCAAGATTAAATGATTTGCTTGTTCAATTACTATCCAAAATTAGACAATGAGTTGTTAATTATCTGACAATATTTAGTGCTTTGTGTTGTTCAATTTCTATCCAAAAGAATTATACAATGAAGCTTGTTCAATTATCCCACAAGATTAAAATACTTTTTTTTTGTTCAATTACTCTCCAAAAGAAATTTAAACAATGAGGTTTGCCTTGTTCATTTATCCCCAAAATCTTCTCAAGTCCTATATCAACTTTTGAGTTTCTGATTTTCCTTGAAGGAAAAGAGTATAATCCTCTTATTGATTTAGTAAATGATAGGAAAATGTCTTTAGTTTGAAATCCTTGAACAAATAAAATCAAGTTAATCCATTAAAACACCTACAAACCACAAGTTAGTAATTTCTCTCCACCTTTTTGAGAAAAAAGGGTTTGACAGCAATCTGCAATAAAAAATTAGGTTGTTGAAAAGAAAGAAGCAAACAAGATCACAATATTAGTGGTTAGACAATTAGTTTTCAAATCAAATGACGAGATGTGATTGCCTTTACCAAATATGATCCTAGAAACCCTGTATGTGATCCAATTTCCCAGATGAGATCATTTACACAAAAGGCGATACAAGATATACCAGATACCAACCTTTACCAAAAATGACTTGGGATTCCCTGGATGCAATCTCTAAAATTTGAGATACGATCCAATTTCCTTGATGTGATCCAATTTCCTGGATGTGAGCCTTGGTGACTAAAGGTGAATCTGTACCTAAAAATATAGAAGACAAATCAGCCAAAAATGAATTGAAAGTGAGGTAAAATCCAAGATTTAGCCCCACGGTGGGTGCCAGAAATGTGTGTGTTATTTTGTTTACCTGTTGTCTGCAACACAACACTTCAATAAGTCATTATATTAGTGAAAAAAAAGAGTTAGCAAGCATATCAATCGCTAAAATCAACCTATTGCTTCCTATCTAAGAAGATTGTGAAGAATGCTATAATTTCCCTTAGATTATGCATTAATCAGTGACATATGCAAGCTTAGAATGGAAGATTTGAATGTTTTTAATCTAAATGCTCAAGAAATGTTCATTTTAAAGCTCCAAAATGAAAGGTTATAAAAATGCTATAAAAATGAGAGCTAAAATGCATTTAAGGTTTCTAAGAATATTTACAGCGTAAGTTTTCTTTCAAAAATTAAGAATTAGGGCCCATTGAGCTTAAAATTCATTGCATTTATAGAAGAATTTGTTGAATAAAAGGTTAGGATTGAAAGTGGAAGAGAGGTGGAGATTGAATCTTTAGTGATCCATGTGAGGTGATCCAAGTGATTTAACTCTCATTGGTTAGGGATTTTACTTTCCCTTTTGTAAATGGAGTTGTAATTAGGATTTATTTAATTCCTTTTATATAATTACTTTAGCCATGTTTTTTATTTGTTTTTTATTGAATTGAATTGATTTGATTTAATTGGATAAGGCAATTAATGTAATTTAGTGATTAAATCACTTAGGAGATTAAATTTGATTTAAGTGAATTATGCCAATAAATTAAAGAATTGTCTTGACATAATTAGGGGTATGATCACACTTATGGAAAATAGGGTCTATGGTCAGAGCGGAGCAAATTAGGGTGGTTACACACATATAGTACAAGTATACAACTCATGAATTTAAACAAGTCTCTAGAGAATAAGAAGATAGAACTGCAACAAGTATCATCCAAGCATGAAGAAGAACCATCGGATCTCAATGGTAATAAGAATCACTACCACCTAACCACGTGGAACCAAAGGTCCACTCCCACCATGCTGAGGAGATAATATCAGGCTTGTTGGAGCTCTAAATTTTTGGCAAAATTTAGAGTCCTATATAGTGATAAAACTCTAAAAATAGCATCCTAAACTCCATGCCCAATAATTGATGACATGATGGAGTACATGAAATGGGATACAAAAATATATTACTTTCTAATTAAAAGTTGAGGGATAGAGGAAGGAATCTCTATGACAGAAATAATCAAAATTTTGTAAGCAAAGGTTTCAGAGATGCTAGAATTTTTACCTGCTACAAAGATGATGCCAACAGAGGCTGACGATGCCCAAATTTTAAAAATATAAAAATGATCCAGTTCGGGAAATTAAATTTCCTATCTCCATCAAAAATATTAGATTTTCACAAGGTGTTTTAGATTTTTGGCCAAGGCCAAATCTGAAAGTTAGGTAGTTATTTTTAGTTAGTTTATTATTTTTTCCAAATAAATTTGTAATAAGAGTTATGTCTTTTCACCCGAAAGAGATGTGCAAGCCACTCAAACACACACACACACACACACACACACACACACACAATGTAAAGATACAAGAAAATACAATAATACATATTTTTAATAGGATAGAATTTGATCACAACTACAACATGGACTCTGATGTACTATTTTTTCAATATTAATAAAGATAAGTGCTCTTCTTTTTACTTGTGGTTATAAGTTATATATTTTCAATTAGTCTTTTGGATATTCTATTTTATAGAGTGTTTCATTGTGTTAAATTCCCTGAGTATCATAATTCAAA
>MU228428.1:1795772-1854685 GCA_018584345.1 Thuja plicata | reverse complement strand
CTAAACTCCATGCCCAATAATTGATGACATGATGGAGTACATGAAATGGGATACAAAAATATATTACTTTCTAATTAAAATTTGAGGGATTGAGGAAGGAATCTCTATGACAGAAATAATCAAAATTCTGTAAGTGAAGGTTTCAGAGATGCTGGAATTTCAACCTGCTACAAAGATGATGTTGATAGAGGCTGAAGATGGTTGAATTTTAAAAATCTAAAAATGACCCATTTCGGAAAATTAAATTTCTTATCTCCAGTAGAAATATTATCTTTTCACAAGGTGTTTTATATTTTTGGCCAAGGCCAAATCTGAAAGTTAGGTAGTTATTTTTAGTTAGTTTATTATTTTTTCCAAATAAATTTGTAATAAGAGTTATGTCTTTTCACCCTAAAGAGATGTGAAAGCCACTCAAACACACACACACACACACACACACACACACATATATATATATACACACAATGTAAAGATACAAGAAAATACAATAATACATGTTTTTAATAGGATATAATTTGATCACAACTACAACATGGACTCTGATGTACTATTTTTTCAACATTAATAAAGATAAGTGCTCTTCTTTTTACTTGTGGTTATAAGTTATATATTTTCAATTAGTATTTCGGATATTCTATTTTATAGAGTGTTTCATTGTGTTAAATTCCCTGAGTATCATAATTCAAAATTAATATATATAGTTTAAATATCAATTGAAAGATCTGTGTATATCTTCTCTTGTTTTTATCAGTCTCTTAATTTGAGTTAAATTCGATAAGATTAGCTATATATATTGATTTGAATTATAATTCAAGTGGAATCCTGTGAAGTGATAGTCTCACTTTATTAAAAGCAAGTTTTTAAAACTATCTCTGATTGTACGTAGGATTGAGAATTTTCTGACTCTATAGCCCAAGTATTTAGAAGGAACTGATCTAATCATTATTTGGAAATTGTCATTTGGTTCATACTTTGTAGTTTGTAGATTATTTAATTATTATTTCAAAAGCATTACTTTTCAGTCCTTAGTATAATCTATTTTAGTCAATCTTTATAAAGTAGATATTATAAAGAGAGTTGTTGCTTTCCTCCAAGGATCATTCACCACCTTTGGAGGAATTTTGTTTTGTGTATGCAGTGGTGTGACATAGAAAATTTGATAGTTCAAAGTGAAATTAGGCCTACCAGTCTTGGCTTGATTAAGCCAAAATTGCAGAGGTATCAAGTGGTGCATCACCATTATACCTGTCAGTTGACCAAAAGTGATCCATCATTTTTGGGCACCAACAAGGCCCACTCACATGGGTATACAACAAGAAAGGAAAAATCAAAGGTATACAAGACATTATACATAAAAGCATAGGAAGATCCTAGAAGCTCTCTAAATCACAATAAGGAAATCTACACAATACTAGAGCTAACCGACATACATAGGATAACCTAAGCTGTATATAGGGAAGTGTCATCACATAATTCTACCCTTGAGTTACCCTAGTAGTACTCCCTAGACCTTGGCCCCCAAGTGACTTTATGTGGCTCAGTAATCCTTTCATGAATACAAGGATCCTAACTCCCATCCTAACTTGTAATAACACTCAAGGCATGGGTAGAGGCTCAGAAATCTTATTAGTTCATTTAAAAAACCCTTTAATGTTTCATGTTTTCACTTATTAAGTAACTTTCCAATGAGTTACCCTAGTAGCCACTTAGAGCCCCGGCCCCTTTTGCAAGCCACTTCCCCTCTATACACATAGTTAACCTACGTAGGATCATAACAAAATCATGAAGGTATAACATAAATCTCTAACTGCTTCCTTCCCTTACAGGAACACACTGGTTCTCAATTAACCATAACAACTAAAGTACTCTCACAAGATCACATAAGATAGTTTAGACAAACCAGGTTGGGTATAAAGAATCATGACCAAAACTGACATCATAGAAATATGCACTGAAAATCACACAAGACACCATGAAGAATTAAATCTTAAAACCTCTGGTTTTACACCCTGAGAGTTAGCTATTCCCAACAAATACCCAAAACGATAAGTTTCATAAAATAAAAGAATACACAATTTATTTTAATAATCACCCAAAAAAACATCATGACATGATAAATACATTTTCAGAAAGAACTAATCAAAACTTAGTGATAAACAAATTTATAATAACATTATGCAAATTCGTTTATCTAATAAAATTACTAACAAAACTATAATTAATTCCCAAGGAAAAATGCCAATTAAAGCCCCTATAGATTTATTTATAAAAATTTAACACATGTAAATTAATCTATCTAATAATTACTAAAATCCCAATATAATTACAATATGCATGAAAATATAATTATAATATTATTAACAGATATCAATGGTAAACTTTAATATTAATGCTATTATTAATTAATTTAATAAACCACATACATAAAAAAAAACTATTTAAAAATAAATATCATAATAATAATAATAATAACATTTTACATAAAATCATTTTAACTAACATAATAATAAAACTACATTTAATAAACAAAACTGATCATAATAATTAAAAACTTAATATAAAGTAATAATTAACATTTTAATAAACCAAATTAAAAAAAACTTTATTAAAATCAAATTTTAAAAAAAAAAACAAATTTCAAAAATTAAATTAAATAACATTTTGGGGGGGTGGGCGGGGTCTCAGCCCCACCTCGCACCCTCCGCTGTCCCTTTTTAAAGGGACAACTACGGGTTTCCCCACGCGGCCCCACTGCCACTGCAGTGGGTCCCGTGGTGGGTACTGCAGTCCACTGCAGTGCAGTGGGTCCACAAATGTCGCGGGCCCACTGCCTTAGCAGTGGGTTCCGCGTCACCCACGGGTGGCGGGGGGTGTGGTGGCCCCCTCCACTACTTCAACTTTTATTTATTATTATTTTTTTACATTTTCTTTTCTAATAAAACCAAAATTTTCCTCTCCTTTTTTAAATAGACGTATTTTTATTTTTATTTTTATTTTTTTCCAAAAAAATATTAAAAAACACCAGTCTTTATTTTTTTATTTTTTTTATCGGTAAAAGGCCTAGGCCAAAATTTATTAATTATCCAACAAAAATTACATCCCCATTCAGTATGGGCACTGGTAGGAAAGAATGAGGTCAAGAAAACCTCCAGCCTTGCCCAAGACCTTGGTCCAAAAGATATATAGAAGAAAGAAAGAGCATTTCCTTTTATTTTATTTTATTTCAGGAGGATACCCTTATATACAAATTTGAATTCCCTTTTTAGCGGCTGAAAATTATTGATTTCATTATATTTCCTTCTTGTTGATGTCATTTTGGCGTATGGCATACTCTCTTCGCATCAAATTTCTCGATATGTAGACGAGGCTTCCCTTTCGTGAGTCTTGTATATATCCGTTTCCTGCATCACCTCAAACCTTTGCTAAGATCATTATCAGTTTATGCCTCATAATTTAATTGTACAAATACATATGTATCCAAAAATTTACACTTTCCTCCTTATCTTTTTGGTAATAATAAAGTTCCTAGCTTGTTTGTTTTTAGAAAGAAATTTGTTTTTGTACAATTCTCCAAACTATAAGCGTATTTATAATTTATGTTTATTGATAACATCTTGTCCTATCTACTTGCCTTGATGACTTTATTTTTGTTTTTTCGCCCATCCTTACCATGCAATGATCCTATGGTGATTTTCTCAATACGAAGTTCCACTTGATTAAGAAAGCATGTTGATTATGATTGTAATATGGGAGAGTTGCCTTTGCGTACCTGGGTTTAGTTGTTATCACGGGGACCTTGTCTAGTGTTTTAGATAAATTTCATTATTTTTGTTGATCTAACTTTCGCTTGAATAAGAAGGCATGTTAATTATTATTTTGGTATGGGAGATTCGCCTTGCATTCCTAGGTTTTGTTATTATCACGGGGGCCTTGTCTTAGTTTAATTACATTATTTTTGTTGATTTAAATTTTTAATTTTTTGGAATGGGAGAAATTATTCCTTTATGGTTTATATGAGGTGATAGTCAGTTGGCTAATTGCCTCTTGGGGTTTTTTCCATTTCTTTATTAATAGGTGTTATTGGTATCTAAACGTTAGCATTCCAAATAGCTTGCTTACATATACGGAATTGGTTGTGATAACTGAGATTTAAGGACTCATGTATATTGTATTTATTTAGTTTTAAGAATTAGTCCTTGTTTGCTTCTATGACTATGGTTCCAAATGTTTTTGTTTATATTTTCTATGTGTTAATATAAATATGGTTATCTACTATATGTGTTTTATATATTCATATGTGTGTGTGTGTGTGTGTGTGTGTGTGTGTGTGTGTGTNTTTATATGTGTGTGTGTGTGTGTGTGTGTGTGTGTGTGTGTGTGTGTGTGTGTGTGTGTGTGTGCGCGTGTGTGTATTTGTATAGATATTTATATATAGATATATATTTAAATTTGTGTTTGTATGTGCCTATAGTTTTATATATGTGTATATGTTTAGTGTATGTAGATGTGTTTATTTATATTTATCTATCTATATTTATATTTGTGTAAATCTATATATTTACGTCTATTTATTTACTAATATACCTTTTTATATTTGTGCATTTAAGTGTGTTTCTATTATTTATATATATATATATATATATATATATATATATATATATATATGGGTTAATTATGTATGTTCATGTTTTATTTGTAAGTTTGTATACTTATCCATTAATGTATATTTGTATGTGTTTGAGTAAGTGCATTCACTCTTTATTGTCTTGTATATTTATTTATATATACACTTTACATTGTCATATCTTGTTAGTTTTCCTATTTAGTTGCTTGCCTACAGGCCTTTGTTGTTATTGACTTCATTCTATTAGTGTCTGTGGTTTTCTTTATAGATATATCTTTTAGCATTTAAGACTGGGTGTAATTAGATCTATCTTTATGCGATTTTTGATATCTATTTCTGAGTATCAATATGCATTTACCCAAATTGATTTATTTCTTAGTTCTGTTTCTCTTTACAATTATAGTAAACAAGTATCTATTATAGTTAAATTGTCATTGCTGCTACACATTAAAAACCATTGAAGCTTCCACATCTATTCGAAATAGCTATTTGGATCTACTAATAATAATAATTTGTATTATATGTAACAGACTTACAAAAAAACTTGTATTTCCAGCCTCCTTGTACATACATATGCTTACAAACCTATCCTTCCATGGGCTAAACTAGAGAAGTCTGTACAGAGAGAAGTATAACTGTAATTTAAACAAAAAGAAAAGCCAAATGCACAGTCTATCCTAATACCGGAGGCCAAATATGAACAGAAAAATGGCCAATGATAGACTTACTAGCCTAAATACAGCCATCCAATAAGGTGTAGCTACTAACTATCCAGCAAAATGAGAAGGCTCGATGATCATGATGTCCTCATCTGACTCAGAGTCAACATCCATGAGAGCTTCCCCACCATCATGCATCAGGCATTTGGAACCATTTGGCCTTGAGGTCCTCCTTAGGAAAGGAAGGCAAACATTAAAGAGCCAGTGGTCATGCAGTGAAATGGTTGGGGGAACTTCCACCCCCACAAAGGAAAAGAAAGTCGCCACCCAGTTACTCCAATCCTCAATGATGTCATGCCACCTAAGGAGTAAGAACAAGTATTTGACATTGTTGGGCCATAGGGCTTCAAATTTCATGGTGTCTTTGATGTATATAATATGCCTCCTTCACACTATAATTGTTTTGAGACTCCCCACCGGCCAGTTCATATAATCCTCTGGATGTGGGATCTCAAGCTGGTTGTTTATGCTTTCCACTACATTTTCCAACCCTTTTAACCATGTATCATCAAACATGACAATGCATATCTTCTTTATGTCCCAAAATTTAATCTTTTCCCTGAACGCAATGGAAATGAAAGTACCTATCACATCGTTGTTTGTCCTCCAAGTTCTACTATAATCCAGTTCCCTTTTACCGATCACCTTCTTGACTGCAAGTCTCGATAAATCATCCACCTTTCTCAATATGCTACCCCATCTCTCAGGTTTAACTTTCCCTAAGAATTCCATAGTTCTTACTTCATTTTTTTGGTATGATGAGATGGTAGTTTCCATCCTTACGCAAGTAGGGGAGAAGGAAAATTTTGTAGATTTTAGGGTTGATTGCTTCATGAGGAGAAGCTATTTGCCAAAGCCGAAGCCTCAAGATGTTTCTAGTAGAGGTAAGTACTTTCCAGTTTCATCTAGCCTTCTAGCCTAGTGTAATCATTATGATGTGTGGGTGTAACATATACACCCATCGTGGTTTTTAGTATCTGCTTCAGGGTTTTCTGGGTCCTTAATTTTGGGGAGGAAATAAAGGAGGGGAATTGAGGTGCAAACTACAAGATGGGGGGATTTATGCAAGTTTGTGGATATGCTCAGTCAAATAATGATTTATGCATCCTTATGGTGTCCATCGGTAAAATTAGGGGCTCTAACCTCTGGATCTTATGACAGGGTCTTATGCCAACATAATGAAGAAAAATCTTCGAGCTAGAGCCTACTCCTGCAGTTCTCTCAATGTTTAAACCATATAGTTTAGTTGTTTTGACAAATATGGGGGGTGAGAACTACATCCTAAAATTCAAAATAAATTCTTCAATATTCTATTTGTATGTATATTTAAGTCAAAATTTCATGGAGTAGATTAACTATTCTGTATATTATATATTTCCTACCTAAATGTAACTATGTCTACCAGTTTTGGATAAATCTGTGAACATATATATGTTTTCTTGTGTTGATTTATATATATATGTGTGAGAGTATATGAATTCCTTTATAATTATATGTATATATATATTTGTAGCTATATATATTTATGTGTGTATAGATTATATATATCTAGGTTTCTTACTTGTTTACATATGTTTGTATATGTCACCAACTATATGTAGATAAGCAATTGGGTCCATATGTCAAGGTTAGTGTACAGACATATTCTTGTGATTACATTTATTTCCCTAGGGTATGTTTATATCTGTATGTGCTTAGTGCAATCATTCTTGAGTATGTTTATGTGTATGAACTTATGATTGCACGTGTGTTATTATGTGTTCATATTCATATGCATTAATCTAAGAAAGCTAATCTAATTTTGACTAAAAGTGAAAGTGGTGGCATACAAGTCCATCTCTAATGAAATACAGGGCAGAACATTCTTGCAGTGGGACTCTTCAATCTGGGTCATACTACTGCACAAAGGCAAATATTCTAAATTTCATTATCCTAGCAGAGACAGATATCTTACCTATCACAGACCATTTGAGGCTTTCAAAGGAGCTAGGGGACGTGTGCCAGTCCATATATCATTGATGTCAATTTCCAATGCAATGAGATTCTTCTGATGAATCCTAATATGAAGTTGATATGAATGTTATCAAATTCAAGATTAGAGATTATCAGAAAAATCTCCATCGAAGGTTTTCTATCTGCATATTACTATCTTTCCGCCTTTTTCCATTGAAGTGCCACTGCCACAATTTCCCAAAGTTAGTAACTACAAACCTAGATGTGGGAGGTGTTGTAGTATAGTAGTTTTAAATAGAGTATCATGCGTATGTTATAATTAGTTAATATGCAAAAGGTTTTTCCTCAAATATCTTGATGTATGGTACTTGCAAAAGTGTGTTGATGCATTAATCAGACATGTCTGCACTTCCATTCATTACTGAAAATGCATAAGAATATATTTTTTCTTGTTTATACCATCTTTATTCTATTGTGCATTGGTTATGAGGGAATAGGCCACTTTCTATTTCCATTTTCATAATCTATAATTATTCTACTGAGCTGATAGATTCCTTCATATTCTAGCGAGAATGTATTTTAATATTTTTGGAGAATGTTACAAACCAAAATGCATTTCTATTTATTCTTCCATTTGTCGCTATCTAAGTCTGCATTAGTTTGTTTATACCTGATCAAGGATTTTTCCCAGGCATATAAGTTCTTAGCCGTAAGGGCTAATTAAGATATTTAAAACTTCATTATGGTGTGTGTTGAGGTTTTTCTTAAACATTCAGGTGTTGAGATGTTTGCAGAGACACCTCATATAGCTTTATTTATTTAAATTAACCCAGAGGAGGAATGTTTGTTTGATTTTATTTTTATTTAAAAACATTTCAAAGAACTATATCTCTTAATTGTAAAATGTAAGAATGCCTGAAATGAACCTGGTACCCTAGCCTATAGCCTTGCTAATTTGACTTGTTCAAAGTATGTAAAAGTGTAAATAGAAGAAAAATTTACATGAAGGTACAGGGGATATATTTAAATCCTTGTTTGAGCTATGGATTCTTCTGACTCATAAGTTCTTTGTTTCTTTTTCCTTTTGTGACCTCTTTCTGCTAGCCACAGTTCCACTAGGTTCTATGAGTCTGAGTCGCTAAAATATTCCATGTCAGTATCCCCAACCTCATTAGTGTGCCAGTACTCATAGAACCAATTCTCCATGAGCGGTTTCTTAATGTGCATGTATGTCATTAAGAAATCTATGTTCCACTTTATAATAGGTGTTCTTTCATTTGTAGCAATTGGGTCAATGAATGACACAATTGGATTAGTAGGCACTGATCTTCCATTGATTGAGACTATGTCAAGGTATCTTGGTCTAGGTATCATTAAGTTCTCTTTAACATTTTTAAGACACTTATCCAGGTTGCCAAGAAATCTTCTTTTAAAGATTCTGAAACATAGCCTCCTTGCATCATGTTTCTTTGTACCCTAGTATAGCATTATAGCAACAAACATGGATGTAATATTTGTATACACCCAGTATCTATCATCATTTGTAGTAAATTATTGACCAAGAATTCTATGGACAGGTCTAATAATGAGTGGATGGTTATCCAACATAACCACTTTGAGATGCTTGGTCATTACATTGCCATCAAAGGCAATCGGATTCCTATTACAAATGAGTTTGATTTGGGTAGCTATATATTCAGAAGCTAAAGGGTAGTTTTCCTAAGGTTTTTTAGGAGAGAAGTTTTTTATATATATGATGTTGAGGATAGGTTGATTTTTCCATAATTCATTGGAATGAGTCATTTGAATAGTTATGAATTTACACCTTCTATTAAAATGAAAGGATTTGAGACTTACTCCTTGATCATCCCTTAGATTGTAGATATGGAATGACAATAGATGTGCCTTCCCAAGTGGGCATTAGTATCACATATCGTGGTTCTTGTGCCTTTTGACCTCCCTATTAATTATGCCCAATTTCTCTCCACTCTTGATACCACTTCTCAAATATCCTGATGCATCCAGGGATGACTATACGTTTGACCCAATGCCAAATACATAATTTTAATATGATAGTATAACCATTCTTAACAAATCTATCTATTTTCATTAACCAATGATATGGCGGGGAATTGGATTAGTAGGTTATGCATGTAAGTAGTTATAATTCTAAATCTAAATACTATCTATCTATGTGAGCTTGGTTTGCAGATTTAAGAATATGGAGTATTATATAGCTATATAATGTAACAAATTATGATCGATAATATGTCTGAATCTAGAATTAAGAATTTTTGTGTGTTTGCTAATCTTGTGTATCTGTGTGATTCTACATGTGTATTATGCCTATTCGCTATATAAAAATAATTGTTGATGCTTGTATTATCTATAATGAAAGGTGTATATTTTATAAGCCTTGATGTTGTGAGATTGTGATCTTTCATATATTATACTTTGAGTAATTTTTCTCTATATTGATGTACATTGAAGCTGACACTTCCTTATCTATGTCTACCTATATATACTTGTCTATCACTTTATTTTGTTTTAGAATTTATTAGGTCATCATTTTGGTTCTACCTATGCTCTTGGATGGTCCCTTTCTATCTCATTAATCATTATACACCCTTATTTATTCGAAATGGGATTTCAATAAGAAATAACTCATCAGGAAGTATTCCTCCTATCTAATGTTGAGGTTTAATGCCTTAGAAAATTAATCATGTTGTCAAAACTTAGCCCTGGTTTACCACATTAATATTTTCACCATCGGCACCTAGGTTTTCTAAGTTGTCTGTTTCTTTGTTTCCTTCCTGATAGATATGCTCGAATTGTGATTCTTGAAAACGGTTCACAAGATCTAGGACTTCTTCTAGCTTTGAGTTTAAGATCCAATTTGGAGTGCTACATTTTCTTAGTGCATTGAGAATAATTTGTGAGTCTCCTTCTATAATTATCTTATGAATACCATTCTCTAAGCTAAGCTTGAGACTTTCATTTAATGCTTCAAGTTCTGCTTGGTTGTTGGAAGAGATGCCAAGCAATTTAGCTATTTTAACCACCCAATTGCCTTCTTCATTCCTGATGATACACCCTTATCTATCTTTTCCTAGGTTTCCTCTAGATGCCCCATCAAAATTTAATTTCATCCACCCATGTCAGGGAGGTTTTCATTTGCAAAGGGTTCTAGCTAACTTATTGGTTTTGGAGTATCTTAGTTGAGGGTTGATTAAGCCTTTCCAATTCTTCCTCATTTCTGCATCCCATTCTGTGAATGATCCTTCTTCTTTGTGAGTGTTCCTTAAGTGATTTTTATTAAATTCTATGATGCTCGCTTCAATTTTGTTAAGCATGGATCCTCTCTCCATATTTTTTCTGTAAATATCCTTCTATTTCGCTCTTTCCATATTTCCCATACCAAGATGGAGGGAGCTATCCTCCAAATCTTGCTATATACTTTGGATCCCTCATGGGGCCAGTTGCACAAAAAGATCCTGAGATTATCATTGAAAGCAAAAGCCCAGTTAAATTTGTTTCAGGGCCACTTCCAACAATAGTTAGAGAAAGGGAGTTCAAATAATAAATGTTTAGCAGTTTCAGATGCATATTTACATAGGACGCATCTTGAGGGGCCTTCAAATCCTAATTTGGTAAATATTTTAGACGTTAAGATTCTTTCTTGTAATGTGGCCCAAAGGAAAATCCCCGCCTTGGGGAGACAGACTGTGTTCCAACATAATTTGAGGGGTATATCAACTTTATTCCACTCTTGAGAGTTAATAATAATCTCATAACCTTTTTTGACACTATACTTCCTATCTTTGGATGCACCCCAAATTACTCTATCTGGTCTGGCTTTGTGGTTAGTTTTCCTAAATTGTAGAAAATTTTCAAATTCAACTCTTTCTTCCTAAGATAACATGGTGTTTGATAAATTTTTCCATTGACATCCATACTGCGATACCTCAATATAATCCTTGACATGAGTCCCCCAACATTGAATTAGGGTATTTTTTATATTGTCTGATAGATTATCTTTATCTGGGGAAGGGAGACCATCCCAAGATTCTTCCCAAAAGAGAGCCTCTTGTCCATCACCAATGTCCCAAGTGAAATTTTTCATAATCAGATCTCTATTTTGCATCATAAAGTTCCAAATTTTTGATCCTTTAGGTGGATTAATCATTCAGAAGAGGGTTAATGGAGTAGAATTGTTTAGATATTTGTGTTATAATATCTTAGCCCATTTTCTATTGTTTTCTTGAAACATTCTCCATACTAATTTAGTGCCTAGGTATTTTTTTCCATTCTAAATTTTTGAGACCTAGGCCACCGAATTCTTTTGGTCGACAAATCTGGTCTCATTTAATCAATGCAACTTTATTTTTATTGTCAGTACCTTGCCAAAATAAATTATTGAATTTTTGGTTTAACTTTTTGCCAACCCCTATGGGTAGGGGTAGACATGACATCTGAAATGTGGGGATCATAGATAAGATAGCTCTAATTATAGTAGTTCTATCATCTTTGTTTAGATACTTCCCCTTCCAGCTATCCAATTTTGAGTCTAGTTTGAGAGCAATGTTTCTCCAAGTTTCTCCCTCTCTTTGTCCTTTATCTAGATAAATGCCTAGGTATTTACATGGGAATTCACCTTTGAGATATCCCATAATATTGTAGATATTTCTCTCAAGGTCAGGTGGTGTATTCAAGAATAATATTTTGGATTTCTCAGCATTCACTTCCTGGCCCGATGCTTTCGAGTAATTATTGATAATATTTTTAAATTGGAGAGCTTTGGTTCTAGATGAGACGCTTGGAAGGATAGTGTCATCAAAAAATTGTTGGTGTGTAATATTGTCAACCTCATCAGTCACTTTAACCCCCTTGATAAGTCCTTCTGACTGAGTATTTTTGATGGACCGACCAAAGGCCTCAGCCATAAGTATGAAAAGATAAGGGGAAATAGGAACCTCTTGTCTGATTCCTCTGGAGTAGTTAAAAAAACCCTCCAAAGAGCCATTTATTAATATGAGAATTTTGGCGTTGATATATAGTTGAATATTAAATTAACCCATGGTTTAGAGAAGCCAAAGGCTCTCATCATTTTACATAAGAACCTCCAATCAACTTTGTCATAGGATTTACGTATATCTAGTTTCATCAGCATGCATGGGTCCTTATTTATTTGTGCTAAGTGTATTAATTCCTATATTATTATGATTCCATCGTATATTGATCGGTTCGGGACAAACCCAGTCTGCTCTTTGGATGTCAATTTATGGATTATCTTTTTGAGTCTATTTGCTAAAGCTTTGGACAATATCTTGTATATGGTATCACAAGGTGTGATGGGTCTATAGTCTCCGAGAGAAATTGAATCATTTTTTTTCTTAGAGCTAAAAAGGTGTTATTGATTTCAGTCAATCTCTATTTTTTTTACAGCAAGGTCTTTTAAAAAAAAAAAATTTAATTTCCAGCAATATTAACAATTTTCTTGAAAGAAAAATGGACTATTAATTTTCTTTTTAAACCAAGATGGTATTTTTTAAGTAAATGAGACAAATATCTCCAAAGGGGAAATAAACAGGGATTTCTTTAAAACATGCAATTTGATGCAAACAAGGAAAGTGTTCTAAATTTAATATTAATCATGTATTTCCTTAAGAGAGTTTTCTAAGCATGCAAATTAACTCTATTGTTATGTCTCCGTGCAGATCTAGACCCAAATTTTGGACAGGAACCTGGTAAGGGTGAAATTTTATTTCCAAGGTAAGGGAATTCAAAGATCTGAAGGCTAATACCCATTTTGGCAACACTATCAAATTTCTCACAAAGAAGACATTTTGTCACATATCTGAAACCCTAAGGGCAATATTGAAAACTAAATCATTCTAAATGAAAACTCTGATGCCCAAATTACAACCAAAGTAAATAAATGAAACCCTTAAGCCCAAAACACAAATTCGGCATGCAAATATGAAGGAAATACCATAGAATTGATCCAATAACCTATTTTTCCAATTTTAATTAATAAAATCACATAATAAAAAATAAGGAAGATTCAAACAAAGGATCCTAGCATTCCAAATGCATAGAAGATAGGCATCTGGAAGCTAGAATTATCAAGATCAAGATCCTACATTAGTAATTGATGAGAGGAACCAATTCTAATCCAAAGCAATGAAGAATCCAAAATACTCCTAACCTTTCCACCAATCTCCAATCACCTGAATTCTCCTTCTCCCTGATTGAACAACCTCCAAAATGGCTTTCAATCCAAGGATATAGAAAATGAGGCAATTAGGTTTTCAAAAAGTGAAACCCTAAAGGAATATTAATTATCTAATTAAAAATTTTAAAAAATGTTTTATTTATAATTTCACTTAAAGAAATGAATAACTCAACTTTATAATTTAAAAAACAAAGTCATAATTGAAAATGCATGAGATTATTTCAATTTAAATAAATCAATTAATCATGCAACTTAAAGTAATACTCAATAATTCAATTTGCACAATAAATTACAATAATTGAATTTAATATTTATTAAATCTCAATTATTTAAATCAACACTTAATAATTAAATCAATTAATTAAATATAGGCATTTAATTGATATTTAATTATTAAATAGCCATATTTTTAATATATCAATGTTTTAACCTTATCATAGGTACAATTACTCACATTAATATTTACCATAAATATTCATTAAATAAAACACCCAAAAGCATCATTAATCCAAATGAAAATTATCAAAATAGAAAAACCACTGAAACAAACACATAAGCACACACAGAAAGGCTCATGAATCCACGTCACTTGATGGATTCAAAGAGGATAGTCAGTCAGATTCTTTTCCATTTCTAGGACAAAATAAGGGTTTAAGGTATGGATTTAGGCTTGAACATTATCTCCCCTCTCTTACCATTGAGATATTGTGATAGGGCACACTCACTCTTGCCAATTCATGGAAGATGTAGCTTGGTACCTGCAAATCTGTCATCACAAAGATGAACATATGCATACATATACTATAACAAACAATGGTTGAGAGAATTTTATCATATGGATCTCACTGAAGAAAGTAACTACAACTATGTCCCATACCATACCAAACACGTCAAATAGAAAAGTAAAACATACAAATGATCTATGTGCATACAGATATAGGGTCAGTATTGTTAGAAAACTATAATCAAAATGACATCATAGCATATACATAAGCATCATGAAATAGCCATAAATCACATGTAAATAGAAGATATAACATAACTATGAAATGGATCAATAACATAACGAAATGTAGTACATGAATATCCTCAAAACCAACTGAAATAACCCACACATACATAAAAAGGCCTAATAGAGTTCAACAACTGAAATAGAAAAGTAAACTAAGGGGTGGGTATTACAAAATGTATACATTCAAACATGAACATTAGGGATCATTTTTGGAACCAGAGTATATTAATTTATCATTCAACCAGATATATTCTATGAGGTGCAGTGGCATTACTTCTAGCAAGACATCATGTAATGATATTTTCAAAAGAGTACTATCAAGTACAACAATTATGCTTGATAGATGATATCATGATGAAGTCAATTTCTTCTTTGGATACTAATTAATTTTTTGATTATTGGAAATATTGATTAATTAAACTAAATCAATAGGATTCAATGACAGGACATGAACTACTTCAGTTACCTTTAATGATCCTAAACTCGGTCAACAATCATTGAATTATCATAACCTAGTTGTACGGGTCTAGTCCCAAGAGTGATTTACGTTGGAAATTCCATTTCATAGTATACCAACATTTATGGGTGAAATGGATCATTTATGACAGTTTATTTCTCATAAAAAATGTTGTACCTTGATAATCTATAAAGGATCAAAAATTTTCATTAGTATATAAGCAAACTATTTTGGTCAGTCGGTCTTGATCACTGAGCAACAACACTCACCGAGTGTAGTGATCACCGAAATGTTTTGAACATCAAGCAATAGCACAATCACCGAGCAATATATCAACTAAGCACTAGTCTATGAAGACATCACCAAGCACCAGTATATGAAGACATCACTGAGCACCAGTCTACACCAAGAGACAACATTTCACCAAAAAAGCAGATCTCGCCTACACATCAGCTAAAGCACTTTAATCTTTAAAATAGATTTTTTTTTAGCTGGATAAATGTTTTTATGGATCAAGAAAAATGTTAATTTTGGATTTAATTAGTTAACTGATTGTATTCATGCAAACTAGGAGACCAAGGTCAAGTTGTAAACCTTTGATCTTAGAGTTTTTCAAGAAAAGTGTGAAACCTAATTATGTCAAATCTTTTGTATATAGATGTAATAATCAATCAAGAATGACATGAGAGTAGCTACCAAGGATATCTATGGATCAGACAGAGAGTTTCATGCATAAGGATAGATAAAGAAGAATTCAGTTTATAAAGAACTACATACAAAGCTATCGAGCACAAAAAAGGTATTATCCATCACAATAAGGTGATATATATTTTGTGTACTTAATGGATCTATAATCAAAAATTTGAGATTGTAGAAATCAGGTCATATATATTGTTACTCTCTAACAATTGTAGCAAACAGAAAAATCCTTTCACAAGGTGGACTTAATAGTCCTTTTGTAAATCTCTTAACTAAGTGCACACATACATTATGTTGCTAAAATATATTTACCAAGTAAGATCATCAGAAGTGATCACAACTTGTAGCCCTAACATGCACCTTCCATTCTATAGATAGTGAAGCTTTGTGGGTTTCATCCCCACCACATTTTTTACCTTCGAACAAGGGTTTCTACGTTATCAAATACTTGTGTCATGTGTAAATGAGTTTCATAAATGTTTCAATGTTTGTTTACATGCATTTACATTTATGCTATGATATTGCATGCATGAAGTAGAAATGCTATAGTGGTCGGTTATGCAAGTAATGAGTACTAAGGTTTAATTTGTAAAAGTTTTTAAGTGTACTGATTCACCCCTCCCCTCTGAGTACACACCCTTCCATTATTTCAACAATTGGTATCAGAGCTAGTTCTCTTATTTAGAAAAGTTTAATCGCTTGAGAGAAAATTATCTTACAATGGAACGGTATAAGCTTGATAAAAATATTGAGAATCAGAAATTGCAAATACAAATTTTCTTTGAGTAATACTAAGAGGCAAGAAACAAACTAAAAGATTTATTGGCTGAAAGAAAATTCATGACATCTCACTACAATGAAATTGACTATTATGAAGAAGGGATACCTCACCTATTTGATTCATGTGGATTTGGATATGGTAGTATATTTAACACATATGAAGGAACCATTGCAGATCTAAATGAAATCAATCAACATCTGACTGAACAAGTGAAAGTATTGTGGATCGGTCAAGAGCTACAAATGATAAGAATGATTGATGTTATGAATAATGCAAGACAAGATAAACAAGAAAGAACTTTGGCTATTGATGATAGGAGAAAGATTACTGAAAAGTTGTAAGAGAACTAATCTGAGATACAAAGACTTATTGAACATCACCTTGAGATCACCAATCAAATAGTTATTATGAGTCATGAGGCCAACTGAGTGAACATGGAACTTTCTAGAAAATTGGAAGTTATTGGTGAACTAAAATAATAAAATGAGAAAATGAAGCATGAAGTGAAGACTCAACAATAGCATATTGATATGATCAAGAAAGGTGAAGACAATACAAAAAGAATGGATGAATTTCTAAATGGACAAAGAAGACTCAACAACAATATTGGTCTAGGGTATACCGAGCATGGAGAATCATCAAACTGAGCTTACCAAAGAAGCATTAATGTAATCACTATGGAAAACCAGGCCACACATCAAATGTTTGCAAGAGAAAAGAAAAAGGTATTTTTAAAACTACTTCTACATTTATATGTAATTGTTATAACTGTAACAAGCATGCACACAGCACTAAATGCATATCTAGGCTGAACAAACCAAAGAATAAATCTTGCATGGAACAACATTTTCCTACTTGCAACATGCATGGCCACACATTTCATGAATGTAAGAAAAAGATAAAGCAAGTCTAGAAACCTAAAGAACAAGAAAATGCATATCAACCAAGAAGAGTCGGTAATACATATGTTTGGGATTACAACACTTGGGTAAATTGCACATGTGGTAGATATGGAAATATAGCTGCCAACTATATGAGGAAATGGATAAGAAGATCTAGAAAATGGATTAATCCTATAATGGCATGCTTACACTATCATAAGGTCAGTCACTTAAGTAAGCACTATAGAGACCGAGTGACAGAGTCAAGCACTTTTGCAAATGGAAATACTATTCTAGACATCATGAGAATAAGAAATCAAATGTGGAGAAGAGATTCAAACAATGATAATGTTGACCAAGAAATATAGTTGGTGATACCTCATCCAATGGATCAGGTGATTCCACCACCCCCACCATTCAGTAGACATCAACGAGGAACAAAGAAAGAAGAAAACATGGATGGTGAATACACTTCAAAAGAAGCTTTCGATAACTGATGAAGAGCTGAAACAATCAGTAGACATCAACGAGGAACAAACACCCGTTAGTGAAAGTGAGGATTTAAGTGATTCATAGTCTACAGAATCATATGCAGAGCCACCATAGGCCAAGAAAATAAAATTTACTGAAGTAACAACTGCATCTAGAAAAAAGAGAAAAACAACAAAGGTAGACTCACCACCATTAAATAAGTGTATTGTAAGAACATATCAGAAAAGAAAATCCTCAACCGAACAACAAACACTAAGACAATGAAAGAAATATATAAGAGGAAGAGAAGATAAGGATGATACTAAAGAAGTTGAAAGAGAACAAAGAATCCAAGCAAAAAAGGCAAAAATACCAAAGACAATTAATGAAATTGCAGAGTCAATCGTCAACACAGGCAGTATACAACATCATAAGATTAGACAATGGGGAACTCTATCTACCAAGGATAAAAATAAAATAGAAGAGGCAATCATTAAGATGATGGTAGCTTACAAATATGTACCTATACAATTTGGCTATCATATTCCACAGGAGATACAATACAAGATATAAGCTAGATGGAAATTTGCATTGCACATGGAGAAATAGATGAGAGAGAGAGAGATCCTTAGTTACATTCATGCCCAATTCCATAGTTGAAGAAATTGACTCAACCATGAAGGAGTACCCCAAGAAATTTTCTACAAAATATAGAGGATACAAAGTATTTCAGAACAAGTTAGAAGATATTGACATAGAAAGCAATAAGATTTGGACTCAAATATTTAATCCACCCAAATAGGTACTAGCTATAACTGAGACTACTCACATTGAGGAGGAGGCCACACCGAGACCTAAGCACATATTCATCAATGATACTGAGGATATCAATTCTATTGACTTAACCATAGAAGAAAGTAAAGTCATGGATGATATTCCTGATATATTGAAATAATTAGGGGAAACACCATTTATAACTGTACAAGATATCACTCAAGGGGATCATGGTGATGATGCAAGGGTTGAAGAATATTTCACTACTACCACCGAGCCAACAAATGAATAGGACACTACTGATGTTGCACAAGCACTTGTACCAGGTAACAATCCTTACTTGATGAAAGCAATCAATATAATGATTGAATCACAATAGACACCACCTGAGACTAAAGAAAATGTACCAATGGAAAAAGGTGATGAGAAAGGGGAGAAGACAAATACCAGTGGAGAGAAAAAACCAAGTGACTCACCCACCGAGAACACTAGAGATGTAGACAAGGCTGGAGGTCAAGAAAAATTTTAAGTATAGATGTCTACAATTGACCAACAGGTATAGATCAAGCACCCTAAAAAAGGCACCACACCTCCCAAGCAATCAATGAAAAAAACTAAGCAACAAAAGGCTCTTGCTATAGTACCTCATTCCCCTGCTTCAAGCAACATTCAGAAGAAGAAGAATAAAAAGAAAGGAAGAAAATCCCATGTTACACTCGATGAGATCATAGACATACCCGACTGTAAAAAAAAATCACTTGATCTTGAGTCCCTAACAAGATATGAGGAGATATGCAAAAGAAAAGCACTACAACACAAGCTCATAATGGAACACAGAAATTGATAGGTCTTGGAAACAACAAAGGAGATTATGTTGCAATTAGTAGTTCTAGACACCAAGATTGATCAAAATGCACCCATTATTGATCAACTTGTAGTTCTGACCAAGGCAATCACAACTCAGAATGTAGATGCCGAGAAGGTAATTGAGGAACGAGCAGAAGAGAAGTGTCAATACAAACTCACCGAGAAAATCAACCAAGAACTGGTAGAGAATAACATGAAGATTTTTGAACTATTAGATACATTAGAGCTTGTTATTTCAAAAGTAGTTACCTTAGTTCAAAATTTGTGCACACTAGAGCACTTCACTACCGAGCATAGTGAAAATATAGCTAAGATAGATGAAAATATAAAAGCTATTGTACTAAGTCTATCAACCAAGCCAAATGCATTCAAACTGCATTATGAGAATATTGTTGAATCTAAATGGTTAAGATTTGAAATACAAAAGGAAGAAAGAAAAATCAGAGATGAAGTAACCAAGCTACATGCCATGTTACTACCAAATCTCACATTGTTGTTAACACACATGACTATGGCAAAGACTCTAATTGCCACCCCAGAGATGTTAGTAACAAAAAGAATATATGACATGCACACTCAAATCACATTGGATAAAATGAACCTAGAAAACTTGAAGGAGAAATGGGAAAAGCTGATGTCAACCATTCAGCAATCTCAATCACAAATTTTTGACTACATCTTTGTCATTACTTTAAAAAAGGGGGAAACATGTATCTACAAACCAGGGCATGCACATAGGGGGAGTCATTGTAAAGGTAAAATACTTGGTGTATATATTGTACATATCATTTTTTGATACTAATGCCCAAAGGGGGAGATTGATAATCCATAAAGGATCAAAAGTTGTCATTAGTATATAAGCAGACAGTTTTGGTTGGTCGGTCTTGATCACTGAGCGCAGTGATCACCAAAAAATTTTAAACACCGAGGGATAGCACAATCACCGAGAAGTATATTAACCGAGCACCTATCTATGAAGACATCATCAAGCACTAGTTTACGAAGACACCACTGAGCACCAGTCTACACCAAGAGACAACATTTCATCAAAAAATGTCAGCTAAATCACTTTAAACTTTAAAATAGCTTTTTTCTTAGCTGGATAACCTTTATTTGTGGATCAAGAAAAGTGTTAATTGTGGATGTAATTAGTTTATTGATTGTATTCAAGAAAACTAGGAGTTCAAGGTCAAGTTGTAAACCTTTGATCTTAGCTTTTTTTGAGAAATGTGTGAAACCTAATTAGGTCAAATCTTTTGTATGTAGATGTAATAATCAATCAATAATGACATGAGATTAGCCGCCAAGTATATCTATGGATAAGACAAAAAATTTCATGCATAAGGATAGATAAAGAAGAATTCAATTTATAAAGAACTACATACAAGGCTACCGAGAACAGCAAAGTCATTATCCATCACAATAAGGTGATATATATTTTGTGTACTTAATGGATCTCTAATCAGCAATTTGAGATTGTAGCAATCAGGTCATATATTTTTTTACTCTCTAACAATTTTAGCAAACAACAAAATCCTTTAACAAGGTGGACTTAACAGTATTTTTGTAAATCTCTTAACTGAGTGCACACATACATTGTGTTGCTAAAATCTCTTTACCAAGTAGACTTAACAAGTTTGACATTTACTCCTAACAGGGTAAGATCATCAGAAGTGATCACAACTTGTAGCCCTAACATGCACCTTCCATTCTGCAGATAGTGAAGCTTTTTAGGTTTCAGCCCCACTGCAATGTTTACCTTCTAACAAGAGTTTCTATGTTATGAAATACTTGTGTCATGTGTAAATGAGTTTCATGAATGTTTCAATGTTTGTTTACATGTATTTACATTTATGCTATGATATTGCATGCATGAAGTAGAAAAGCTGCAGTGGTCGATTATGCAAGTAATGAGTACTAAGGTTTAATTTGTAAAATTTTTTAAGGGTTTTGATTCACCCCTCCCCTCTCAGTACACACCCTTCCATTATTCCAATAGTACCTATGTTTCTTAATGAAGTACTGTCAAATTATTATTACTGTCAAAATGGTAAAATATATTCAACTTATCAGTGAAACAACAACAGTACAATCAGTGTAGAATTATTTGGCCATGGATCATTATTTAGTGAGCATTACTTCTTTGGACTTTTAAAATCTCATAGATGTAAAAAAAGTTCAATACTTGGTACGTTTGAGGTATCACAATTTGATGCCATAATATGAACTATATTGAAAATATGCATTCAATGATGTCACTGTTGACAATTTTGATAAAATTAAGGGTTGTGGCAGTACTATCCATGCTACTCAACATGATTTGTGCAATTAATGACCATGTTTATCTGTCTGGCTAGGAAAGAGATGTAATGTCCCCTGTTAGTTTTGAACCAATTTTTCTTTTTCCAATTTGCATCATTCAGAGAATAGGTGTTTGCGTTTAGTTTGAAATTTATTTTTAACTTTTTATGTTTCTTATTTTTCCTTGGTATTGTTTTGTAAAGTTCACAAAATATATACTCCACATGCTTCTATTGACAACTAAATTAACATAAAACCTTTGAAATTGAACATTACAAATATGAGATGATAAGAAATAGGTATTTTAATCCCACCTTTCATTGTAGAGAGCAATTTATTTGACTAAATACACAGTTCTAGCCTTTACACTTTGATTTTTTGAAGTTGGATAATACATTACACAAAAAAACCCATAAATTACACAGAAGAAATATTTATTTGAAGACTGAAGACAACTAGCCACTGGTCACATGCCATGGACAGGGAAGAGTGTCCCAAACTCTATTAACAATGTAGTCTCTAGTTCATTGGACTCTTTAGAGGCAATGGAAGATCTTCTCTTTTCTTATGGCAATGTATCAGTACATCGTTGTCTATCCTTGATACCCCGTTACATCTTTATCAGGTATCTTTGTCATTAACAATGATTTGATAGCTGTTCAAATTATGAAGAATTGACCTCTTTAATGGAGAGGGCCCAAAATTCACACAAAAAACCCACACAATTGATCATCTTGCAAGGTAATTGGAAAGCATCATCTTCTAGATATTCAAATAATAACACCAAATGAAATTCAAATTGTGATATTGCTAAGTAGGAAATATTTTCTAGATGAAGTCAAATTAATGCAAGGAGTGTTAGTACTCAGGGCTAAAAGGCACTCCCAAATACCAAACCAGCTTGTAGATACATCATATGGAAGCAACAACACAAGAAGGAGAGAAGAAACAATAGATACTTTTCTTTAATTGATCAAACTTAATACATGTCAAGTTGTAAGGCCTTCCCAGTTTTTTCTATATACATTCAAATGAATTATAGAATGATCTTCATGCATGCAAGGTCATAGACATGCCATCCAAATATCCCATCACTTAATCTTCTCTCACAATCTCATACCAAATTCCTACTAAAACTAACACCCTAAACGAAGAATAGAGAACCAAATATATACAAGAGTCCACCAAAGAGGTTGGCACTCAAATCCCAATGTGAGACCCAGATTTAGGTCCACATAGATCCCAATGAGAGACCCCACATAAATTAAATGCATAAGTCGGCCAGATCAAGATAAACAACTCAGTAGGATGATAACCGAGCAACCGGAACAACTCAAAAAGAAGGTAACCGAGCATCAAAAACAAATTAGTGAAAGAACCCACTGAGTAGCCATCATACATTGAGACCCATTGGTAAATAAAGACAAAAACAAGTAACTGAGCAATAGTTGAGCACTTCACCGAGTAGCATCCAAACAATCTAAAGAATAAAATCAAACATATTTTTGGTTGACAAGGATTGCCAAGAACCCAAGATACTCTTGCATCAGACACCTGGGGTTAAAATAAATTATTCCCTGAATCATGTATCAGATCCAACCTAAAGTGAATCCAACTTAGATTGAGAAATCCAAGATGATTCCTCAATCGGTGTGTTCTTCCATTTTATCAGATACTCTATGTATTCATTTCCTCTTGTACTTCTGCCAACTCTCTATTAAAAAATCTGTTCAACTTCCTCTATCTATTTCTTAGGATAATCACTTGGTACTATCACTTCTTCCTCAAGTTCATCATATTCATACAATTCTAAAATATTGAATATAGGTGATATATCCATGTCATCAGGTAATTCCACTTCATAAACAATTCCACTGTTAAATCTTCTCAGTATTTTTCAAGGACCAAATTTCTTCATCTTCAATTTACCATATGTTCCAATATGAAATCTTCCTTTCTTCAAATGAACCATTACATCATCATTGATTTCAAAATTATTATGTCTCCTTGATCTATCTACACTATCCTTGTATTTCTGATTACTTTTCTCCAGCTTCTATTTTGCATCCTCATGCAATGTCTTCCTGAACTCAGCAAACTTTTCTACTTTAGCACTTCTTTTCTCTTCTCCAGAAATGTCTCTCAAGTTTTATATAGCTCTCCATTGTGTGCCATGAACAATCTCAAAAGGTGTCTTTCCAGTACTTCTATTTACTAAACTTTTGTATGCAAACTCTTCTTGTGCCAGCATTAAATCCCAATTACCCAGTGTGTCTCCAACTAAACATCTCAACAAGTTACCCAAACTTTAGTTTACAACCTCTATTTTTCCATCAGTTTATGGATGAAATGTAGAACTATAATTCAACTCATTGTCCAACTTCTTCCAAAGTGTTTTCCAAAAATAGCTGACAAACTTACTTTCTTGGTCAGAGATAATACTCCTCGGTAATCCATGCAATCTGACAATCTCCTTAAAGAAAATATCTACTATATGTATTGCATCTGATGTTTTCTTACATGGTATGAAATATGTCATCTTAGAAAATCTATCCACAACAACAAATATGGAATCATTACCTCTTGCTGTCCTTGGTAAGAAAAGAACAAAACCCATGCTAATATCACTCCAAGGTTTCACAGGAACAGTAATCGGTGTATACAAACCAGTATTCTAACTTACTCCTTTTGCAATTTGACAAACTCCACAAATTTTCACAAATTTTTGAACATCCTTATACAACAAAGGCCAAAAATACCTTTTCTTAAGAAAACTCAATGTTTTATCAATACCAAAATGTCCAGGGAAACCACTACTATGTTTGTCCTTTATCAAATTAGTTCTGATTGATTCTCTTGGTATGCATAACTAAATACCCTTGAGAAACATATCTTCTTGAATGAAATAATTTTCATACTTACTTGATTGAGTTGGAATAGGTGCTCTACACACTCTTCACTACTCAAAAAATCAGGACCATTTTCATACAAATGTTTCATCTCATCAAAACCAAGAACTTCAATTCTCAGTTCAGCCAACAAATATCTTCTTCTACTTAATGCATCAACAACTCGGTTAGAAACTCCACTCTTATGCTTAATCACAAATGTGAAAATCTACAAATACTATAATCATTTCATATGTCTCTTATTCAACTTATTTTGACTACCCAAATATTGTAAATCCTTATGATTAGTATACAACACAAATTCACTTGGCATTAAATAATGTCTCCATTTCTTCAAAGCTTGAATAATAGCATAGAATTCTTGATCATAGACATAATATTTCCTTTTAGTATCACTCAACTTTTCACTAAAGAAAGCAACATGTTTATCTTCTTGAGTCAACACAGCTCCAATTGCACTTCCACTTGCATCACACTCAACTTGAAATACCATATTGAAATCAAGTAAGGTTAGCGCAAGTAATTCAGCAACCTTCTGCTTCAAAGTCCCAAAACTCTTATTAGCTCCATCTATCCATTTGAATTCTCTTTTATCTCATCTCATTGTCTCAGTCATAGTACTGCAAATAGAACTGAAATTTCTGATAAACTTCCTGTAAAAACTCACCAATCCATGAAATGATCTTAACTCACTGATATCTCAGGTGTATGCCAACTAAGTATAACTTCAACCTTCTCAGGATCCATCTTCAAACCATTAGCTGAAATCACAAAACCTAAATACACAAGTTCTTCTTTCATGAAGGAACACTTCTTCAAATTTATAAGAATCTTTTCCTCTTTCAATCTCTGCAATACTTGTCTTATATGCATCAAATGATCTTCTCTAGTCTTACTGAATGTCAGAATATCATCCAAGTATACAATCACACATTTATTGAGGAATTTCTTCAAAACTTCATTCATTAATCTCATAAATGTACTCAGTCCATTAGTTAAACCAAAAGGCATAACCAACCACTCATATTTACCTTCCTTTGTCTTGAAATCAATATTCCACTCATCACCTTCTCTGATTCCGATCTGATGATATCCACTTTTCAAATCAATTTTGGTAAAATATCTCGCTCCACTCAAACAATCCATTATATCATCCATCTTCGATATAGAAAACCTATACTTCACAGTGATCTTGTTCATTTCTCTTGAATAAGTGCACATTCATCATTCTCCATTCTTCTTAGGTGCCAATATATCTGGTACTACACATAGAAACAAACTTTCTATGATCAAACCCTTGTTCAACAACTCATGAACTTGTCGGTTAAGCTCTTCATTCTCAGTCGGTGTTAACCGATGTGGTGCCTTGTTCAGTAAACTATCTCTAGGAATTAGATCCATACAATGACTAATATCTCTCAATGGTGGAAAACCATTAGGTACATTATCTAAAATGATCTCCTTGTACTCATTAAGTAACTTCTCAACTTCTGTAGGAATTTCATCTTTTGTATTCTTACTCGGTTTGTTATGAATCAAAGCATAGCAAACATCCTTTCTTTTCAAATCCTGAACAAACTGTCTAACTTCCATCAAACAAAATTTCATAAATGTACATATCTCACCAACGGATTCTTCAACCAAAGGTAACAATATTTTTTTCTTACCATCAACTGAAATAGTATATCTATTCAATCTTCCATCATGCATAGCATGTCTATCATACTGCCAAGGTCTACCCAACAAAATATGACAACAATCCATCGGCATAATATCACACAACACCTCATCATAATACTTTCCAATTTTTACATTCACAAAACATTGTTCACTCACCATTAATGTATGTTCATCCTTGATCCATGAGATATGATAGGGCTTCAGATGCTTCACTTTTCCAATTGCAATTTTGTGACTATTTCCTCAGATCCCAAATTCTCCAAGATTCCACTATCAACAATTACCTTCCAAACTTTGTATGCAACTCTACATCTGGTCTTCAACAAAATTTTGCTGACAGGATCTTTCTTATCTTTCTCACTCCATAGAATCCTTCTGATCATGATATTTCCTTCCTTCTTAGGTTCATTCGGTGAATCCTCTTGCACCAAAGCATTTCTATTTCTACTGAATTTCTTGCTTGCATGGGTACACTCAAAAGATCGATGTCCTTCTTCATGACAATTATAACAAGTTCCTTGGAACCCTCTTCTTCTATAACCACCTCGGGATTAATTGCCTCTTCCTTGGTATGAACTTCAAATTTCCACTTATTCTTTCCTTTATCTTGATGTGTGTCCAAAATTAACTTGTCTGGTTCAGATCTACTATTTTCACCATGAGATCTAGCTCTTCTTGTAGGTAATCTACCACCTTTGCCTCTTTGTCTTTGTTCATATCTCTTGTTCAATTTCTCCTCAGCTCTTAGGGAAAACTGATATGCCTCTTCAATACTTTCCATCTTGACCAAACTGATCTCATCATGTATGTGTAACCACCCTAATCTGGTCTACTCTGACCAGAGACCCTATTTTTCCTAAGTGTGATCATACCCATAGTTATGTCAAAAAAATTCTTCAATTAATTGGCATAATTCATCTAAATCAAATTTAATTTCCTAAAAATCGAAGTGATCTTATTGTTGATCTCTAATTTGTGTTGATCATTAGTGTCCCACACTTAGTCATTTATCTAGGCAGGTTAGCCGGTCATCACTATGGCTGAGCTATCTAGTATAGGCTGAGAAATCTGGCATAGTCATTGTCGAGAAGATAGTGGTTTCCGAGAGACTCAGAAATCAAGCAAAATTTGATCATGTTCATGCCAAGTGCTAGAGTTTTAATGTGCTAAGAAAGATAGTTTTGACATATATGTTTGATATGGCACAAACTTGAAGGTAAACCATTTTGGGTTGACTTGTTCATACAATTAATGATTTCAATGGAATTAATTATGAATTAATTATTTGATCCCAATGCGGTGCATGGAGCCAATCATAAAATTACAATGCCTAGGCGGAATAAGCATTTGATCATGATCATTGATCTAGATCTAATTGCCATATTTTTGAAGTATATTAAGAATGCTTCTTAAACCCTAAAGTAGTGAGTGTGTGTGCATGAGAGACAGAGAAGGTGTGCATATAGAGAGATGTACTAAGGGTTATTTTGAGAGAAGAGGCATATATCTTGCAGAATGAAAGAGCAGTGAACAACAGAGTAAAGACATATTAGATTGTTAGATTAGAGAAGATATTGGAAAGAGGAGATCCGTTATCAGCATCAGAGTGCATAACGAAGGATCAGATCTTGAGACATTCTAGCTAGTATATTAGGTGAAATCTCTTAACAGAGTGGTTCTAATAGACCTTTCTACATCTCTTAGCCGAGTGCTTACTTTTTTGTAAGTTTAAATCCTTTCACAAGGTAGATTGTAATGATCTAAATCTCTTAACCGGGTAGACCTTTAACCAGGTAGATTGCATATTGTAATCAAATTTTGTAGCCCTAATTATTGCTACAGTAGTGAAGATGTTTGTGGGTGTCATCCTCACCCCAGTTTTACCTTATTGGGTTTCTGGGTTACCAAAATTCTATTGTCTTGAGTTATTTATTTACTGTCATGGATGCTACTGATTGATAGTTAAATTATATGTATGCATGATTGTGAATTAGTTTTGTTTTTAAGGATAAAAGTCTAAGATTTGATTCACCCCCCCCCCCCTCCCGCTCTTAGTACCTTNGATTCCCCCCCCCCCCCCTCCCGCTCTTAGTACCTTGCTTTCCCATATTGTATTTCCAACAATTGGTATCAAAGCACAATTCTCCTACAAAAGGTTTTAATCAGCTTGAGAGTACAGATCTTGAGATGTAGATTTACAAGTTGGGTAAAGTTATTGAGAATCAAAAGATTGAAATTCAGCTAGCAATGCATCAGCTTGAAACTGCAAGAAAGGAACTAAAGAAGTCCTTACAAGAAAGAAAATATTTGGCCAAACAAATGAATGACACTCATTATCAGGAAGAAGACATGGAAAATCTATTTCAGAATGGAAACTCTACTAAGAGCGATGCAGCAATTGCAGATTTATTGGAAAGGAACAATATATTGTGTGAAGAAGTCCGAAATCTATAAAGAGAACAAGAAATGCAGACAGTAAGACTATGTGAAGTAGTGGAACAAAAGAAGAAAGCTAAAGATGACAAAGCTATGGTTGAAGAAGATAGAAGAATGATGACTGTCAGACTTGATGAAAGGACACATGAAGTACAAATGATGACAAACAATCAGGTTGACATGGTGAATCAACTACTACTTGCAAATCAGGAGATCAGTAGGAAAGACATGGAAATTTTGAATCTGAGATCTGAAAAATAGTCAATTGAAAAATTAATTGAGATCTAAGTAGGAACTAAATGAAAGATTGAATAGACCCAATGAAGCCTTGACTCATTTTGAGAACTTGATGGAAGCATCAAGGAGATCTAAAGATTCTTCTGGATTAGGTCACACTTAACAACAGACATCTACTGAGAAAGGAGAATCATCTAAGAATGGTGAAAGGAGGAGTGAAAAGAAAAGGAACAACAAGCCTGTATGCCATCACTGTGGAAAATTAGGACACACAGCAAACATCTGCCGAAGCAAGAATGGTAAGTCCAATCCTAAATCTAAGTTCAATGGTTATTTCTTTAACTGTAAGAAGTTTTGACATCAAGCACATGAATTTTGGGAAAAGGAAAACAATGCACCTCCCACACCTAGATTCAATGGGAATTTTTACAACTGTCAAAAATTTGGACATAGAGCACAAGATTGCAGATTTAATGCTAAATAAAAATGGACATCAAAGAGACAAGAAAAAGCACCAAGGAAGGGTAACACCTACAATTGGGATTATAAAACATGGCATATATATCATTACTGTGGTGAGTATGGACATGTTCCAGAAAACTACATAAAGACACATTTTAGAGGTAAATCTAAGATTTGGATGAATGGAAGCCTAGTTTTCTATAACTGTCTGAAAATTGGTCATACTAGGAAAGATTGCAAAACAAGAGTACCTGCTCTTGCTGTTGATGAAATAAGAGCACAGATGAACCAAACATGGGTAAGGAAAATAGAACTGAGTAGTAGTGAAGCTACTCAATCCTAGGTCACCTAATCTAATGGATCAGGTGATTCCACCATCACTAATTAAGAAAAGGAAGGTGCGTAAGGAACTGTGTTTGTATTTCATATCTCTTATCAGTTCCTAACACATAACAGTGCAATAGTCCATATCTGCATATGTTAAGATGCACCAGGACATATTTTGAGTTATGTAGCATGCAAATTTTAAATGCACTATAGGTGTCGATCATCAGTATATTTCTAATGTATGCTGAGTAAGTTTTGTTTGACGACCGAGTGGCAAGTGTATTTTGTGAGTCAGTCGAGGACAGTTGTTTGACACTCACTCAACAGAAAGAACATTTAATGTTGACCTAACTTTCGACCGTTAGAGCCTATATAAAGGAAAGAGCTATTTCATTTCTTCTCACCATGCGATTGAGAATTTTGTAAGAGCGATTGTGCATTTTTGAACTTGAATTCAGAATTTTTTTTGAATATTTCTACAGCGTGTCATTGGCAATCTTATAGTGGAAAGTGCGGATTTTTTTATTTGCCGAGGTACTCTGTTCATGATCTTTAAAACCCTAATTTTTGGAGAAAATGGCTGCAAGTTCTTCTAGACCAGCGAAGTGAATGGAAAGGGAATTTCTAAACATTCAATTGGTAAGGAGTGACACCTATGCACCTCCTAATTTCCGTGCACTTCCTAAGAGCACTATCAAGGGTGATTTTACTAGAGCCCTATCGTCAATTCCACCAAAGGTACTTATGATCCATGATATCAGGTCATGTTATATGTGTAAGATAAGTGAAGTCGGAGATCACAATATTAGGGAATCTTACAACACATTGTGCACAAATGGAGTTTTAAAAGATGAACATAAACACTTAGCCAAGAGAGGGTTAACTCGTGCCCTAGACTTTCTGAGAGAATTCAGAATGGAGTGGATAAAGATTGTTCAGAGTCATGTTCATGGCATGAACTTATGGCTAGAGAATGGACCAGTCAAGATAACAAGAGAGATTATTCATCAAGTAACAGGTTATCCAATTCTAAACAGGAAGAGAACGATGAAATGTCAAAGTAAAGATAAAATTGAAGAACTCACTAGAGCCATTTGGAACAAAAGAGGGATGACAATCTCTATAATTAGAGATTTGGAGCTTGATTTCACAGTGAGGCTCATAGCTCATAATTTCTATTATTCAAGCCGACTAGATAGTGTCCCATGCATTACAATCAACCAGGCTTGGAATATTGTAAAGAAGGATCTTACATATGACCTTTTCAAGCTACAGTTGATGCAACTATCTAAGAACCTTTCTTCAATCAGAAGGGCAAAGAGTTTAGTATGTAAGTTTGGATCTCTTCTCACTTGCATATTTTTCTATATACATAACACATTTACTACTTTTGGAAACATAGTGTGGAAAATAGATAGACCTATCACTTAGCAAATCAATGAGTTTATTCAGCAATTAGGTGATAATTTTGACAATGTTATGGGAGCCTACTTTGTGGAATTCAAGAAAAAGATTAGGTTAAGGAAAAAAAATCCCAATTCACTAGTTGAAAAACATTATGAGGATGTTTGTTTCCTTATAGACACATATTACACTTATGTGCAGGCAGTAGTGTCGAGGGTATTATGGCTAAGGCCATTACCTTATGCAGTAAACATCAATGAGACATTTGTAGCAATAACAGCTTTATTGGCAGAAGAAATTGACAGTACAGTGAAACATTTTGGAAACTATGAAGAAGCTAAGTTCAGAATCACTATGGCTTTGAAGGTTGTCACTATGGAAAGAAAGAGGAAGAAAATTGTCAAAAATATGAAGAAGATGGTTGGAATTCAAAGTGATGAAGAAGTAGAAGATGCACCTTTGGGGTTGTCAACATGACATGGAGAAGACATGTCTAGTGAAGAAGAAGAAGAGGATAGTGAACCTGAAGAAGAGGTCACTGTAAAAGGTAAAGGGAAGAAGCCAATAGTTGTTGAGGCTACTAAACTAAGCAAAGCTAAATCTAAGGCTACCCCTCCTATTTCTAACTATCCAAGGACTAGGGCATCATCTCTTTCCCACACATCAAAAGTATATACAAAGAAGAATGTTGTGGAGAGCAGCTCATTGAAAAGGAAACCAAGTTGAAACCAAGGTTGTGCCGAGCTAACCTTCTAAGAAAAGACCAAGGAGGAAGCTATACTTGTAATCTGAAGATGATGAGGAGACAGATACATATGTACCTAGAAACATACCCATAGCATCATTTAAACCAATGACTGATATTGATGAGGTATGTAAGAACCGAATAATTAATTCAGGTTTAGCAGGATTCAAATTTATAAAGTATGAAAAATAGAGTGTATTAAATAAGCACAAGATTCAAGAAGCTTTAATTGATATGATGGGAACATTCAAAATGACACCTGTGGAGATAGGAGACAATGTTCCTATAGAACTATATGATATTTTGTCTCAGAAATGGCAATATGCACTGATGACTGAAAGACAAATAAGGGAAGGAACTTTGGCTAAGATCATTCCAGACTTGACAAAGAAATAGATAGCTAAGTTTATTGAGGAATATAAAGGAAATTTTATTCTTAAACAGAGAGCCTATGCTATTTTGAGGATTAATGTTGAAGGTATAGTACAACAGAGAAACAGAATATGGAAAGAAATTTTTGGATTAATTGTTAAGAAGGTTGATGAGAAAGATGGAGACAACTCAGAGCTGAAAGAAATAGAGAAAGAAACTGCTGCAGATCAAGCAAAAACAACAACTAAAATCTAAAAGGAAATAGGTGATGTACAAGTTATAGACTTGACAACGGATATTCCAATTGACATTGCACTTGGAGGAGACAACAATGTGGATTCCGAGGATCAGAATGAGCCGGTAGACACAAGTATTCAATTGCCTATTCGGGAAACTGGGGTAGAGTCAAATAAAGAAGGAGAAAAAGAGGTAATCAATACAAATCCACCTATTTTAGAGGTTGTACAAGCAGTTTTAGGGAGTGAAGATAAGATGGAATAAATTGCAAACAAGCCCATAGAACAAGAAGCTATACAAGTGTTGGTTGATCTACCACACTCTTCATCATCCACTCCCACTACACCTAAAATAGGAACTGTACCTGATTAGCAGGTGATCTTGACTCAGTTGAAGATAGCAAGTGAAATTAATATTGACAAAGGTAAAGATATCACTGTAACTAAGCCGAGTATCAGCTCTTCAGAACTCAAAAGGAAGAAGTCACATAAGAAGAAGTCACCTAGTCCAAGTGTCACTTTGGATGAAGTGATTGTAATTCCTAAATGGGATACAGACAACCTAACATATGAGCAGATTCAGACTCTGCAAGACCTTTTGTAGAGGAAGAAGAAACAAGAAGAACTGAAAAGGGAGCACCAACAAAAGCAAGTATTACATGAGATAAAGGACATTTTTTTTAATGCTTTTGATATAACTTATTGAAATGAACAAATGTAAATACTGGAATAGTTATTCAATATTGTGCAGAAAGTTAATGATAAAAATGTTGAGGAAAATGAGAAGCTGCTGCAATATTCTGAGAGAAAATTTGAGAACAAAGTTTTGGAGAAGATATCAGCAGATATTGCTATCAAATAGGTTGAACTCTCTTCTCTTATTAGTATACTTTAAGAAGTTGCAAATAATTTTTATTCCTTGTATAAAAATCTAGATTTGAAGTCAACAGGGAGTACATTGAGTATGGATGCTAGTTCTAGCTACTTACATTTTGACAAGTTGACTCATACACAGAGAAGATTAGCCAAGCTTATGGCTGAAGATGGCAGAATAAGAGAAAATTTAATAACTATTCAGACTGCCTTAATACCACATCTGGAGGTTATACAGAAAAAACTTAAAGCTACAAACAAATTAGTCAAGAGGGATTCTCATCTCTCTATAGCAGATAGTTTGGTAAGTCTAGCTGTCTAGCTAGAAATTAAGATACAAGTCATGAATTTTGTAAAGAATAGATGGGATATAGTGTTTGCACAACTTTACAGCTTCATAAGTCATTTTTGGATAACTATAACCTGAACCCTACAGCTATCAGTGACAAAAACAAGGGGGAATCAGATAAGGAAATAGATAAAAATATGCAAAATAAGGCATAATATTTTGTATGGCTTGTATATTATGTAAGTATGAAGTATAATCTTAGGGGGAGTACATTGTGTACTTGGGAAAATTTTTGTGAATGTAAAGAAATGATAAGTGTGTTTTTGCCACTAATATCAAAGGCAGAGATTATTGATCTCTAAGTTTTGTTGATCATTAGTGTCCCACACTAAGTCATTTGTCCAGGCAGGTTAGCCGGTCATCACTGTGGCCGAGCTATCCAGTATAGGTCGAGCAATCTGGCATAGTCATTGCCGAGTAGATAGTGGTTTTCGAGTGACTCAAAAATCAAGAAAAAGTTGATCAAGTTCATGCCAGGCGCAATATATTTAATGTGTCGAGCAAGACTGTTTTGACATATATGTTTGATATGGCAGAAACTTGTAGGTAAACCATTTTGGTCTGACTTGTTCATACATTTAATGATTTCAACAGAGTTAGTTACGCATTAATTATTTGATCCCAATGTGTGGCATGGAGCCAATCAGAAAATTGGAATGCCTAGGTGGCATAAGCATTTGATCCTGATCGTTGATCTAGATCTAATCACCAGATTCATGAAGTATATTAAGATTGCTTCTTAAACCCTAAAGTAGTGAGTGTGTGTGCATGAGAGACAGAGAAGGTGTGCATACAAAGAGATGTACTAAGGGTTATTTTGAGAGAAGAGGCATAGATCTTGCAGAATGAAAGAGCAGTGAATAGCAGAGTAAAGACATATCAGATTGTTAGATCAGAGAGATATTGGAAAGAGGAGATCTATTATCAGCATCAGAGTGCATAACAAAGGATTAGTTCTTGAGACATTCTAACTAGTGTATCAGGTGAAATCTCTTAATAGAGTGGTTCTAACAGACCTTTCTAAATCTCTTATCCGAGTGCTTACTTTTTTGTAAGTTTAAATCCTTTCACAAGGTAGGTTGTAATGATCTAAATCTCTTAACCGGGTAGACATTTAACTAGGTAGATTGCATATTGTAATCAAACTTTGTAGCCCTAACAGGCACATTTTATTGCTACAGTAGTTAAGATCTTTGTGGGTGTCATCCCCACCCCAGTTTTACCTTATTGGGTTTCTGGGTTACCAAAATTCTATTGTCTTGAGTTATTTATTTACTGTCATGGATGCTACTAACTGATAGTTCAATTATATTTATGTATGGTTGTGAATCAGTTTTGTTTTAAAGGATAAAAGTTTAAGATCTGATTCACCCCCCACCCCCCTCTCAGTATCTTACTTTCCCATATTGTATTTCCAACACTTATCACTAATTTACATTAATTGCCTTAGCCAATTAAGTCAAATCAAATCAATTAAATCAAACAAATTAAATACATGGCTAAGGTAATTAATTAAAAGGAATTAAATAAATTCCCTAATTACAACTCCTCACTTGCAAAATGGAAAGTCAATCCATTAGCCAATGAGAGTTAAATTACTTGAATCACCTCACATGGATCATCGAGGATTCAATCTCCACCTCTCTTCATAACTCAATCTTGGCCTCTCATTCCTCAAATTATTCTATAAAAGGAATGACTTTTGAGCTCAATGGGCCCTTAATCTTTAGAATTTTAAATTAATCTTATGTTGCTCTGATTTCTAACATTCTAAGTATATTCTTAGTTCATATTTTCATAGTAATTACATAATTTCTCTTTGAGAGCACCTAAAATGAAATTTTTTGAGCATTTATCTTTCATTCTTAAAATCTTCCATTCTAAGCATGAATGTGTCACTGATTTATGCATAATCTAAGGGAAAATTATAGCATATTTCATACTCTTCTTAGATAGGGAGCAATATGTCAATTTTAGTGATGTATATATGATTTTATTTTTTTATTTCATGTTTATCTCACTAATGCAATGACATATTGAATTTTTGTGTTGCATCTTGCAGATCCACAAAATACACACATTTTTGGCACCCACCATGGGGCAAATCCTCAGATTTCTCCTCATTTCTAACTTCTTTTTGGCTAATTTGTGTTCTTTGTTTTCAGGTCTAGAGTTGCTTTTAGTTTCCAAATCTCGCATGCAGGAAAGATCATCGCATTCAAGAAATAGCATCACATCTTAGATTTCTAACATCGCATCTAGTATATCTTGAATCACATCCAGGGAAAGCTCGCATCAGGTAATTCCTGCATTGCCTTTAGTGTAAAATCTCGCATTCAAGAAAGGTAATCACATCCAATAATTCTAGGATCACATCTTGTAAAGGTAGTCACATTTGGTTGGTTGAATTGGAAATTTAAAAGTCTAACCACTAATCTTCTAACCATACTTGTTTATGTGCTTTGAACAGCCTAACATTTGTTTGTAGGTTGTTGTCAGAGACTTTTTTGTGAAAATTTTGGAAAGCAACTACTAACTTGTGGGTTGCAAGTTGCCAAATCATTCAACTTGACTTCTATTTTGCTAAGCTTTCAAACTTAAGGACATTTTCCATCATTTGGTAAATTTACCAGAGGATTGTGTTCTTTTCCTTTAAGGAAAATCAGAAACCAAAAGTCAATTTAAAACTTGATGAGAATTAGAGGAAATGAACAAAGAAAACAAATTGTCTAAAGTTTGAGAGTAATTGAACAAGCTATTCATTAAGATTGTGAGAAATTCAACCAACCAATTTTCTAATTTTTGGATAGTAATTGAACAAGCAACTCACTAAATTTGTGGCAAAATGAACAAAGCTCAAATTGTCTAATTTTTGGAAAGTAATTGAACAAGAAAATCATCTTAAATTGGGGAAATTGAACAAGACAAAATTTACTTTCATATGCTTTGTTCTTTCTTACAATAGGAATTTAAAAATTAAACTTAAACATATTACTTAGTCTAACTAGAGGATTTGCTCTTTTTCCCAAGTTGGAAAAATCAAAGACTCGCCATGGGGGATTGAGTGTGGAGTTATAAATTTTGAGTAAATGATCATGTTTGGTGTGCTTGTAGGAGAAAACAACATGGAATAGGTAAGTATGCTCTTCTTCTTTCAAATAATCAAAAATCTAGACTCCTAAGTTGCCAATCCTTTATCATTTTATTTCAAAAAATTAGAGGGCCTCCCGGTTGAGGAAAAAATCTCCTAGGATGACCCAAGTGAGGACAGGTTTTACGCCAACCCTTCCAACTCACTATAATCAATATGATTCCTTGTAGGCTAAAGCCTCAGAAGACGTAGTCAGTTTTGTTCCTAGAAGTTTGACATCATTCCTTGAACATGCTTGAGTGTGTGTAGAGTAGAGCCACTTGAATCTTGTCTATGAGACTATACACATTTTAGTACTCATAGGGATATACACCTCAATTGTTCCTTATGCAATTCTATTGGGGAAAATTGCGAACAGATTCCCAAAATTAAACAACATTTGTAGTCAAACTACCTGGTTTATCTATGAAAGGGTGATAATCTTTGTGCAAGGCAAATAGTAATTTCCCCAAGATCTCATCATTTTTTTCCCTCGCATTTGGAGTAAGATAATATGACATCATGACTGGAGACATTGTGTGCTTGGTGATAGTCGTATTCTAATTAGCATGTGAGTGTGTACCTGAGTCTATGAGCAAAAAATTTCACTTGATGCCTAGAATCTAAGGAATAGGGATGTGCTTGAGTCACCTTAACAAAGAAACATTGCTTGATGTGTCCTAAAATCTCACTAAAAAAATAATCTCCTCAAAACAAGCAATAAATTTCAATCCCTAACATACATGTTGTTTAAAACTCTCTAGAAAGTCTCAAACAAACTATGTTGTTAAAACAAATTTCACCTTCTTTAAGACAAAACTGACAAAACTTGAAAATCCATTAGAGGCTCATTTTTGGTCATTCCTAGGTCACATCTGGTTTCATTAGCTAGCATCCATGAAACTTTCTCTCTTTTGGTCATTCGTGGCCTGCATGCAGGCGCATACTAAATATCAAAGCTCACATCTGGCTTACATCAGCTCACATCTGGTAAATCACACCTCGTATTTAGGGAGTCATATCTAGGACAATGGGTAGTTGCACACGTGCCACTTAGAGAAACTTAGTATTTCTAGATACCCTTTTGGCTCTTCAGTCTAGTCCTGTTGCTCTTGCTGGTCCGCTTATCATTGTTTCACAATTTTCTTAGAAGTATACCTTGCATGTCCTTTTGGATTCTCACAATTAGTCCCAAAAAATGTGGTCTTTTCACTTACCAAAACCTCTTGATTCCTAGCTCACTATCAAGGCATTCAAACCCTCTGACGGTGGAGTCATTCACTCAAAACAAACACAAACACTCTTTCACTACTTGGACACACTTACTTGGACAATTTGAGATCCTATTGACACTATTGGAAAACCTTTGATGAAGTTGACACCCATCTTTCATGGTTAACATAAGACATAATCAATACCTTGATGATGAATCAGAGATACCTCCTAGATTACTTTAGTTTCAACAAGGAGAGACATCTTGCAATCCCTTATTCAATCATGACTCACCCGCAATGGAAGCTCCTCATCAAGGATGGAGTGCAACTTTTGATGAATATAATAATGAACAAGACCATAATGAATGGGAAAGTAGTCACGAAGATCAGAATATTGACCATCCTTTTATTGACTCAGATAGTGACAAAGACATATCCGAAGAATAGTATAACAAGCTCAAGCAAAGTAGAAAATTCCAAAGGACCTTGGAGAAAATTATTGGTGAAGACAAAGATAAATATTTTCTACACTTAGCTTCTCTTGGGGTGAGACTTCTCGAAGACTGTGATGTTGAGAAACTAAAGGAAAAAGCGGTACCAACACCTATTTCTATTCTCACCAAGAAATTGACCTTAATGCAATCCAAACTTGAAAAATTCAAGCAAGAAAAGGTCAAACCTAAAAAAAATACTCTTTGGAACACATATGTCCATTTCCTTTTGACAAGAGTGTCAACATGGTTTTGTTTCCTCCTAACATGGCAAGACACAAATACAAAAAGTACATGGGAGAAACTGATCCACATGACCATGTTAGAGAATTTTGTGCTCTAAGCATAGAGTACATGCATGAACCTACTTATCTAATGAGGCTATTTCTAGGAAGTCTAGGTGGTAATGCTATGGAGTGGTTCTCCAAACTCACACCTAGTGTGAAATCTTTTGAGGAGTTAATACAAATATTTGTCCAACATTACTCCTGCAACATACAACATAACATAACCCTGATGGATCTTTGTAACACAAATCAAGAATGGGTGAATCCTTTACACACTTTATACAAAGGTGGAGAACAATATTTTCAAGGTACTCAAGAGAAATACCCAAATCTAAAAAGATGGAAATCTTTATTAACAACTCGGTACCCAAAATGAACTATGCTTTGAAAATGCAAGATTCACCTAGTTTTGATAGAATGATCAAACCCACTATCTGTGCTGAAGATTTCATGGTCAAGAAAGGAGAAATCACACTCCAAAGTGATAATAAATCTAACAAATACAACAAAAAACCTAAATGGTGGAATAAGAACAAGAATGTTGTTAGTGATGGAGTGGTAGAAGCATCAAATGCAAATCCTAAACCAGCAGTGTTTAATCTAACAAACAGATTACAAGCAATAAAAGAAGCTAAGGTAACAACCACAATACCAAGAGAAAACAATGAGAACAACAAGAGTAAACCATGGACTTCTAGACTCCAAAGAACATTTACACTATTGGAAGAACCTCTTGAGACAGTTTTGAAGACACTCTTGGATAATAAATTCCTCATGATACTAGATTCAAAACCATGGGAATCGGAAGTTAAACCAAGATGGTGGAATAAAAATGCCTATTGCGTATTTCATAAAAACAAAGGACATAAGACTAATGACTGTTTTAATCTCAAACATGTTATACAAGACCTTATTGAAGGAGGAAAAATCAAGGTGGAAGGACATACCACTAACGAAGATCACATGACATTTAACAAATTGTTCCCTAACTACGAAAAAGGGGAAGCTTCTAAAGGAAAAGGAAATGAAATGAATTACACCTACTCTCATAATGACAATGTGATAAACATGTTGGACATTAAAAGAGAATCAATCAATGTGATCACTATCAAAGGAGCCAAAGACACATCAACACATTCAAAAGTGGTAATATGAAGTCAAGCACAAGTTATGATCAAAGGAGCTAACTCCTCATCTAAGAAAGTGACATCCACTAAAGTACCTTTTGTCACAATTCCAAAACTAGAAGCGACAAGACAAACAGTTACTATACCGTCTGCAAACTATAACTTGGTAGACCAATTTCAAAGGACCTCAGCTCAAATTTCTATATTTGAGTTACTAAAGATCTCTTCAGTGCATAGGGAAGTTCTTGAACAAGCCCTACATTCTGCAAATTTTCCAAAAGAAATTGATGTAGACAAGTTCTAGGCAATGGTCAATCACATTTTAGCTCCACATTACCTCTCCTTTTCAGAAAAAGATGACAAGTCCTTGACTCATCCGCATCACCAACCCCTTCACATTGATGTCTTGATTCACAAATCTTGTGTCAAACATGTATTGATAGATAAGGGCGCAGGGTTGAACATATGTACTCTCAATCTAATAAAGAAATTGGGTCTTTCAAAACAAACCATTGATTCAAGAAGTAAGATAACTATCAAGGCTTTTGATGAAGAAGAAAGATCAACCAAAGGGATCATCTTTCTACCAATCCTAATAGGATAAATTGAATGCAATATGATTTGTCAAGTTCTTGATCTACCATTGGCCTATAACATATTACTAGGGAGACATTGGATACATGAAATGAAAGCATTTCCATCTACTTACCACCAATGCATCAAATTCCCACATAATGGGGTGGAAGTGACAATTCCTACAGATTCAAGCTACACTTGCAATAATGTTAAAGTAGACAATATGGTTCCTCACAATAAGGAAGTCCCAAAAGAATTGATACCTGAGACCTCGAAAGACATAGTGATGAGAAGCTTTGGAAAGACATCAAAACTTGAAGAAACTAGTATGGGGGAATAAAAAATAGACATGATGCCATCATTGTCTAACATTCTCATGTCTCTAAGATCTTATGGGAAATCTTCCTCATCTTTCACATCTACTTCATCTAAAGAACAAGAAATTCACAAACCAACTAGTATTGTTAGAGCCTCTACTTCTCAAGAAGATGAAAAAGAAGATGAAGCAGTCTTGGCTTGGCTCTATAAGGGAGAAAAAAATGAAAATGAGGTAAGACTGTGAGGTATGAAAATTAGGTGTAAAAGAGAATAATAACGAATTAAAACACTCTACAACTAATAATCTAAACTACATACATGAATAGACTGAAAAGAAAGACTAAAAGCAATAAAAGCATAAGGAGTGAAAACCTCCCTAAAATAGAATCCAAGATCCCTTTTGATCTTTTGATTTGTCCATGCTTATGATGTGTGCTCTAGATTTGATATGCTTCAAGCTTCAAGAGGAGTTCTTCAAACTGACATTATAACTTTGCTTTGGAATTGGATTTTTGATTTTCTCTCAAAACTAGCATTATAACAATGCAAGAAAGGTGGATTAAATTTGTGAAGGGAAGAGGTTTCTATTATAGAAATGGGTGAGAAATCAAGGGTTAGGATGCGAACCTGAGGAGAGGATCAAATGCACCTAGAAGAGAGCACATGGATTGTGCTTTTTCAAGTGCATCATATGATGGCAAGTGTCACAATATGGTTGGGTTGAAAATAGGGAAGAATGTGACCGTTTAGGGAAATGAGCCAAGGGGATGAGAGGATACTTTAGGAGATAAGGCTATTAAAGAGGGTGTAAGATCCTTAATGAGGATTGTAAGAGCATTTATGAAGGGTCTTAATGAATAATGGGTGAGGAGATAAGGGATGGCTTGAGAAAGTTGACTTTGGGGAAGGGGTTGAATTCCTAATCCAAAGATTAGGAATATGACAAGCTTAGGGAGAGTTTAGGATTAGGGTTAGGGTTAAGAGGGCTTGAGAAGTTTGACTTTGGGGTAGAGTTGAATTCCTAATCTAAGGATTATGAATGTGAACAACTTAAGGAGAGATTAGGATTAGGGTGAGGGTTTAAGATATGTGTTTAGAGGTATGGTGATGGGAGGAGAGAGAATGAGTGGGGGATCAATTAGCTAATTAGGTTTAATTGGCTAATGAAGAAAAATTAACATGTGTGAAAGGGTTGGGATGAGTTTGAACTATGAGTTAGGTGGTTGAGATAGGTTAGGCTAGGGCTTAAAGGGAATATTAATGAATTGAATTACATAAATAACATATTCATTCAATAATAGGGGAATAGGGTTTTAATTAATTATTAAGCTATTGGTTGCTTTTAATAATTAGTCAGGACTATAGCCAATTAATTGAATTAATTAGGGCTAGGGGATGACATAGGTCAATTAGGTAATGCTTAATTACTTAGTTGATATGTCCCAGAAGGAACTAAATATGATTTAATTAGGTTAATTAGATTTAGGTGTCTACATTTTGCCCCTCTTCGACTTAGTGTTAGATTAACGCTATTTTGAAGATGTTTAAAATAATAGACAATGTGAAAATGTGGACGTAGGAAACAAAATTTTCCCAGAGTGAGGATTATGATAGATTTAGGATAGGATGACCAGGATGATGCCCCTTGAGAGGGCGATAGGGAAAAAGGATAATCCCTGGCAGCATCTCAAAAAGGGATGGCCAGGAGAGACAGGATCAAAGAAAAAGGAAGGGGGATAGAAGAATGAGGGATGGGATAGTCGGGTTAGGTTTGAGATGGGATTTGATTGGACTAAAAGGGATGGCTTTTCTGGGGATGGGATTTGATTTCTTTTGTTGGGCAGGATTTTTCTTGAAGATTGAGCAAGGGGTATTTTGCGATGGAATACCGCCATGTAGTTGAGCACTTATTTTGATATAGAAACTCTAGAGACCATGCCAAGATTACTAGGAACATGAGGCCTTCTCACTGGTGTTGCAGAGGACTAACACAATAGACACACTGGGGTTTCCCTAGCATCACACATGATTCCTAGAAGAGCCATGGTGGAAATGATGCTGGAAAATCCCACAAGAAAACAACACCTCCCAAGTGCAGCATGCGAACTCAAATGGATTACATACATGCAAGGTTCATATCCGACTGACTCACAAGAAGAAAACAAAAAGATCAAGTTGTGTATCCCAGGTGCATCCATTTGTAGTATACCATGATATAAAGAATCATGGAAAATTTGAGGAGAGAAACTGAGAGAATCAAGAATGATAACCAAGAACCAAAATCAAATTTCAAGATCAAAAATTCAACCACAAGATGCATTTTTCTAGAGAGATCAAATGATATAGAATTTTGATTGGATTCAGGTCAGTCAAGAGGAAGGATACATCCTACAAGGACCCATTTTGATGGAGATGATTGGATTTAGGTCAGACATGAGGAAGGATAGATCTTGCATGGACCTACTTTGATGAAGATGATGATGATTGGATTTAGGTCAACATGAGGAAGGATACATCCTTCATGGACCCATTTCCATGGAGATTTCAAGTGTGTATCTGATTGGCCAAAAGATGTGATGAGATCAAATTTCTGAAACAGGATTTCATCATAAGGAACTTGCTGAAGCACGGGATTTGGGATCTGAAACTAGATCCCTTTCTGCAAGGATACCAACCAAGGACGTGAAATATGTACAAGTGAGATCGGACTCAAGACAAGAATAACACTAACATGATATTTATAGGACTGAAAGAATAGGAAGCTCAGAGAGAATGGATGAGATGAACCTGATATACATGATGGTGCCCCAATTGAACCAGAAGGCCAAGATAGAGGAATAGCAGATGGTATGATCTAGATGTGGGAATGATGTAATCCCAAAGAAAACACAAGGTTTGGGATGGATGCATCCCAATTATGATGAGTGGATTATGATAAAATATTGCAGCAAGGCTAAGGATGTGCTTAGAAGGGTTGATTGTTGTTTGACTTTGGATAGCAAGAGGATGTGGATAGGATGCGCATGTGATGGGAGGTTTAGAGGAGCATTTAGGATAGGAATGGATGACATTGGGTGCAAGGAGATAGCCTAGAGCTAGATACCAATGACAAGGGAAGAAACAAGTGATGGGATATATGAAAGGAGGAATTGGAAGATGGAGGAGACACTGAGGAATGCAGAGAGGGAAACATTGGATGGAAGCATTTTAGTAGAGGAATGGATGGATAGCTGAAGGATTGTGGATAGGAGAGGAGGATTGGAAAATGACACGTGGATACTAGAAGGTCTCCAAGGATGACATCACCAAGGAACATAATTCCCCCACTTAGGATAGGTCATGCATGTGAGGAAGCATTAGGAGGGGGTACAATAGGATGGAAGAGAGGATAACAAGAGGATGATGGAGTTGAATGATATATGGAAGGAAGGATGGGTGGATAAAAGGATAGGTAGATAAAGAAGGGAGATGGGAGATCAATGTCAAGAGATATCCAAAAGCATGTAGATATGGTGGCCTGTATATTTCTCATCAAGATCTAGAGGACGATGGATGAAGTGAAAAGGACAAGACATGATATGGATGGTAGATGGATTGTGGCCAAAAGGAACTGCCCCCAAGTGTGAATAACAACTAGATGGAGGAACTATGCATGACGCCTGTTTACCAAGTTTTCATCATGGTACTTGTCCAAGGTTCTTGTTTGCCAAGTTTTCACTAGTTGACAAATTTATTTCTTTTTCTTTTTTTGCTTCTTTTGTTGTTTTCACTTTTTTTTTTTTCTTTTTTTTGGTTTTTCTAATGTTGGTGTTGATCACAATATGTTGGTACAACTTTTATGTGGGATGAGTGACTTAGTAAAATGAAGGTATGGGATAGTGATGTGGGGGATATGTGGGATAGGGGATATGAGAGTTTCAAGTATTCGAATAAAATGATGGAAAGTGAGTGAGATATGGGGATGCTATCAGGATCAAATTGGCACATGTTGTGAGGGATTTGGGAAGAGTGAATGTGAAGAGGATGGTACCTATGGATGCGATATAGGAATCATGATAGGAAGTTGTGGTACATAAGGACCCAAAGCCAATTTTGAAGATGGAAGAGAGGAATGCTCAACTAGAGGATTAGTAACCTCGGATGCCACAATAGATTTTTCTTTTAGATGCATGACATCTTTTTGCTTAGGGATCCACATAGTTTTTTATTTTGCTTTGGTGGGCCTTTTTGGCCTATGGGATGTAGTGTATTCTTTGATTGGATTTGCTTTTGTTGGAGCATGTCTTTTGAAATGGACATGACAATCTTTAGATTGTGGATCTGTAGCTTTATGCATTGGTGATTTGGCATCCAAATTACAGTGAGTAGCATTGGAAGTGATATGAAAACTTGTATGAGATGGAGGAAATATGGATGAAGTGGTGGAGGTAGGATGGTGGATTGGGCACATGGGCATGTGCCTTTGTTGATCCTGGTTGGGAATGAAAGGGGTGGGATTTTTTATATGGTATTGATGGATGAAGGAAGGAGTGGGATAAGATGGGGTATGAGATTTTAGGACATAGGGGCCCAAAATGGATTGAGAGGATGAAGGAGGAATATGGTAGGTTTTCTTGGGTTGCAAGGATAGAGGAGGGGGGATGGTGTTATATTCTTTAGAGGGATGATAGGAAGATGTGATGGAGGGTTTGAAATCACTCTTGAACTTTGCTTTAGTTGTACAAATAGTTTTGGAAGAAGGGGCTCTAGGGCGTAACCAATACCACAATATCATGGATGTCTTTTAACTTAAAGGGGCTCAAAGGTACCTTGATCATTTATTCCCATGCCTTTACCTTGATAATTCCATTTTTTATCATTTGAGTCAAGTTAGGATACTTTACAGTGAAGGAACAAGATGTGAGTCCATTATTATGTGGATGACAAATGGTGGAGATGTAACTGATTTCTTCTATTTTAAGCGGACCACTGCAGATGAATGTGAGTGGACCAAGGTGATGGAGTAATGGTGGTGGGATAGTTGGAATTGGAGGTGATAAAGGTTTATAAAGTGAAGGTGATGGGATGTTGTGAGCTTGGCTCAAATATGATAATGGATCTGGAGTTGGAGGAGATGGAATGATAAGATCTTAATGTGAAGGAGTGGATGAATTAGGAAGTAGAGTGGATGGGATGCTTGGATCTTGATGAAAATAGGATAATGGATCTAGATTTGGATTAGATGGATCATGTAATGGATGGAATGGGATGTTAGGATCTTGATATGGAGTGGAGGGAATGATACAATTTTCATTCAAGTCAATGGATAATTCAACATGCTTTTGGACAAGGTCTTGACATGATTGGATTGATGTGGATGGTGTGATGCGGGATATATGGATGAATTCTTCAAATGAGTTGGATGGATGGATTTTGAAAATGGGTTGGATGAATGAATGGGCCATTCTTCAAATGGGTTTGATGAAGGGATGGGAGATTCTATTAGAGAGGGAAGAAGGGTGGATGTGTGAGGTTCATGGGATGGGGTGTGGATAGTGTCATGAGGCGAAGATAGGGATAAGGATTATATGGAGTCAATAGATGGGGGGAATTCAATGGTGCTAGGAGATGGAAGAGGATCGATAAGTATGAGATATGGAAGGTAAATAGAAGGTATGGGAGATGGAAGAGGATAAAAAAGTATGAGATCTAGAAGCGAAATAATAGGTATGGGAGATGGAAGACAAATGCCAGGTGTGAGGGGTGGAAGAGGATTAGTAAGTATGGGATCTAGAAGGGAAATGATAGGTACAAGATATGGAAGATTAATTTTGGGTGTAGGAAATGGAAGGGCTTCATCACTAATGTTTTACCATGGGGGTGATATAACATGACTCTTTAAGAGATGGATTTTGTTATGGCTTCCTTTTGAAACTCCTTGGATACATACGTATCAGATGGTGGGAAGATGGTACGGAGAGATAGTTCACATAGGTAGGTGTGGAAATGTCCTTTCAACTTGATTGACTAACTAATAGGAGAGGAGGGATGGATTGTGGTATGGAATATGTGTTAATGTAGGTAGAAATTGGAGATGGTAGATTGGGATAAGATGGGGTAGATGGGTAGGATAAAGTGGATAGTAGATTAGAAATAGCATGGAGATCATGGTGATGGTTTGGAGGAAATGAAGGACTGGGATTAGGGATTTGAACATGGGTTAGAGGATAATGAGACTGTGTATTGGGATTAGGGATGTAGCTCGTAGTGTTATTATGAAAAGATGGAGTTTGGGATATGTCCATGGGATAAGATGGAGACATGAATGTATAAGAAAGAGATGTGGATGGAGGATAAGAAGGATTTACCTTGTCAAAGGTATGATAAGGAGTGCTAGTGGGTATGCATGGTGGCATGATGGGATAGTGTGGAGGAATGACTGGAGCTTGGAGGATGCTTGGAGAAAGTTTGTTAAGGCTTTCCATGTGCACATCATGATCAAAAAGACCTTCATCATCATTAAAATACGATGTTGGGGCAAGCTTGCTAAGGTTTTCAAAGTATGCATCATGATCAACAAGACCTTCATCATCACTAGAATAGGATAAAAACATGATGGGGTAGGATGGAGGAACAACTGGAGTTTGGATGGTATTTGGAGCAATCTTGATAAGGTTTTCAAAGTATGCATCATGATCAACAAGACTCTCATCATCACTGGAAGAGGATAAAGACAAGGAAGAGATATGACAACCAAACTCAGATCATAATATATGTGTGACATGATACTTTGTGGATGAGATGGATAGGGACAAAGGATGAAGATGGCTAGAAGACTCAAGCTCATATTAGGAAGAAGGATTGACTCTGAAGATGGAAAGAGGATGGGAAATGGCAAAGATAGCCCTAATATCCTAGGATATGGGGAAAAAAAAAGGAATTGACTTTCTTGTGCTTGATAGAAATAGATATGAGCTCATTTTGATAATGTTTAGGATGAGGCATTTGACTATAACAAGTGTGCATTAGAATGTTTGCGGAATAAATGATGATCTTGAGGATTTGGAGTAAACAATATTGCAAGAGACAAAGCAACCTTGCAAGAAGCATACAAATGTGGATCTCTTTGGAAAAAGGACTTTCAAAAATTTTAGATCGTGTATGTTCAAGAACTATTTTTTACAAGGGTTGCAACACTGAAGACACATACAAGAACTTTATACCTTAAGGATGCGGTGAGCTTGAAAAACTTTTTCCACATATGTAGGCACACATATAAGAGATAATCAGAATATGACAACCATCAAGCACGAAGCTCCATGATGTCATATTATCCAACTCCAAATGCTCAGGGTGAAACGAATGTGCAAATTTATTGGGGAAGTTACTATCTTGCTTTCCCAACTGAATATCAAGCTTTCAGGGATGGATCAGGTAGGTTGGTAGATTCATGAGTTGCTAGTATTTTTGTGGTGTCCCCACAATCAGTTTGCACGATGTGACTCACTTAAGAGCCTAGTTAAAACATGAAAGTATTGTGGATATTCACTCAATATGGATTACCATTGAACATGACCCACCCATGCTTGAAGGGATATAGACAGACCTTTAAGTTTACCTTTATTCTATACCAGCTAGAGTATTTACCAGTTTGGGGTCATTCTCTTGAAGGACTCGTGCTTCTTTTGGACATGCCCCTCTAAGAAATTTGAAAGGTTCTAACATTCACAATCACCTTTCTCTTGTACCAACGACCATGAAATCTAGTGGGAGAGGATAGTGCGTGAAATGAGGTTGTGCTCTACAGATTTTGTGCAAGTGCACCAAAGATGCCAAACACATTGTTAATTCTTTTGAAAAGTTAAGCAATATTTGATTTGTACATAAATAAACTCACTAGTTTGTTTGATCTTATGTGCACCAAATCAAAATGTACTTTACCTTGTTCAAATCCTATTTATGCATTCAAGATGATGTTTGATTGAGTTTGTTCAGTTTTAAACCCAAATTCAAAGTGTTGTTCATTTTGTCAAATTTCAAAGCTGAAACAAAGATGTAAACCCTTTATGCATTCGAGATTTGATTTTGCATGATTTTAGTGCACTTGAAAAAAAAGGTGTGATTTTTGTTGTTCAATTGTTAGAAACCCAAAATGAAAATGTGTGATTTTGCTTGTTCAATTTTATATCCAAAAAGAGATGTAAGATTTGCCTTGTTCAATTTTAGATCCAAAAAGAGATGTGAGATTTTCCTTGTTCAATTTTAAAAACCAAAAAAAAGAATTTTGATAGCTTGTTCGATTTTAAACCCAAAAAGAGAGGTTTGATAGCTTGGTTCAATTCTTTGTGCATTCGAGATTGAGTTTGTTTGATTAAATTATTACAAAAAAGAAAGGGGGACTTCAAAAATTTCACCTAATTTTTTTATGAGGAATCTAACAAAATTAGTCTGCAAATATGGATATCCCTCTGAGTCAACTTTCTGACACCTTTTGAATCATTAAAAATGGAGCTCTCATGCAAAAGTTATGAGCATTTTTGTGAACTGAATGTAAATAGAAATAGTTGACCAAAAGTTAACCAGAGTTGACCAAATAAGTCAATTGAGATAGTTGACCAAAAAAGTCAGCCATAGTTGACCAAAAAGTCTCATGCACACAAATTGAGATAGTTCACCAAAAAAAGTTAGCCAAAGTTGACCAAAAAGTCAACTATTCCCGAAACACATGAAACTGAAAACCTAGGTTCCAAGTGGTATAGGGAACACCTGGTTTTAAAATCATAATGAATGGAGAAAGTTTGACCATGGTTGACCAAAAGTCAACCATGCATGATTTTGGTCAAAGTTAGTGATACTACCCTTAAAAAGGTCAACTTGATGATAAGGCTTAGCCTCAACCCTCTCATCGATAAAAAATTAGGCGGAGTCAGTTTTGAGCCAAGATGTCTTTAAACCTAAAAAATACTACATACTCAAAAACTCAAGAGAAACCATTATTGTTAGTAAAATCGACCTGTGAAGTGGGTCCCACCAGGCATGCTAGAATGTGAGCTATGAAAACTAGGTGTAAAGGAGCATAATAACGAATTAAAACACTCTACAACTAATAATCTAAATTACATACATGATCAGAGTGAAAAGAAAGCCTAAAAATAATAAAAGCATAAGGAGTGAAAACCTCCCTATAAAATAATCCAAGCTCCCTTTTGATCTTTTGATTTGTGCATGCTTATGGATGTGTGCTCCAGATTTTATATGCTTCAAGCTTCAAGAGGGGTTCTTCAAATTGACATTATAACTCTACTTTGGAATTGGATTTTTTATTTGTTCTCAAAACTAGCATTATAACAATGCATGAAAGGTGGATTAAATTTGTGAAGGGAAGAGGTTTCTTTTATATAAAATGGGTGAGAAATCAAGGGTCAGGATGCAAGCCTGAGGAGAGGCTCAGATGCACCTACAAGAGAGAACATGGATTGTGCTTTTTCAAGTGCATCATATGATGACAAGTGTCACAATATGATTAGGTTGAAAATAGGGAGAAATGTGACAATTTAGAGAAATGAGCCAAAGGGATGAGAGGATACTTTAGGAGATAAGGCTATTAAAGAGGGTTTAAGAGCCTTAATGAGGAGTGTAAGAGCATTTATGAAGGGTCTTAATGAAGCATGGGTGAGGAGATAAGGGATGGCTTGAGAAAGTTGACTTTGGGGAAGGGGTTGAATTCCTAATCCAAAGATTAGGAATGTGACAAGCTTAGGGAGAGTTTAGGATTAGGGTTAGGGTTAAGAGGGCTTGAGAAGTTTGACTTTAGGGTAGATTTTAATTCCTAATCCAAGGATTAGGAATGTGATAAACTTAAGGAGAGATTAGGATTAGGTTAGGGTTTAAGATAGGTGTTTAGGGGGATGGTGATGGGAGGAGAGAGAATGAGTGGGGGATCAATTAGCTAATTAGGGTTAATTAGCTAATGAAGAAGGATTAACATGTGTGAAAGGGTTGGGATGACTTTGAACTCTGAGTTAGGTGGTTGAGATAGGTTAGGCTAGGGGTTAAAGGGAATATTAATGAATTGAATTACATAAATAACATATTCATTCAATAATAGGGGAATAGGGTTTTAATTAATTATTAAGCTATTGGTTGCTTTTAATAATTAATCAGTACTATATCTAGTTAATTTAATTAATTAGGGCTAGGGAATGACATAGGTCAATTAGCTAATGCTTAATTAGTTAGTTGATATGTCCTAGAAGGCACTAAATATGATTGAATTAGGTTAATCAGATTTAGGTGTCTATAAAAACATGTGGAGGTATCACCAGAAAAGTATGGTAAAGGTTATGACCTTCTCAAAAAAATGGGATGTAAAGGGAAAAGACCTTTAGGAGATAAAGGAAAAGGACTTGTTGAACCTATACACATGGAATTCAAAAATGCCAAAGGCAAAATAGGATTAGGTTTCAATAAAAAGTAAGAAAAACCTACTTCTAGAGATGGTCCAATATTTGATGAAGGAAGTGAGGATGAAGAAGAAGAAACAACATTGGAACCATGGACATATGAAATATTATTACACATTGGTACCGAGTATCCTGAATATCAAGGAGAAATATATGTACCTACTTTTGTAGCACAACAAGAGCATCATGTTCCTTTGTTTCCACAACCTGATGTCCAAGAAGTAGAAGAAGAAACAAAAGACTCTCTAGAAGTTCAAAAACTAGAACAAACTCATGAAGAAATACCCTAAAAACAAGATATACATCCTAACTGGGGGAAATTAGTAAAAATTTCACATGACTTAGACTTACCACACTTTGATCTACAAGTGGCTAATAGGGTACATCATGTAGCTATTGTTGAGTTTCTAAACAGATATGATGATGAAATAATAGACTCACATGATTATGAATGGGAAAACCTATCTAATGTTACCATGGACATTGAGGTAGATGTGATTCACAAATGTGCATCTCTATTGGAGAGAGGAGAGATTTATAACACTTCCCCTAACACTTTTGTTGTCCCAGAATCATATGAGATACCACTACCCAGGATTGTTGATGGAGATACTGGTGCTTTACTAGGTCTAGAGGAAATTCAAATGATACAAGCTATAAGTTTCAATTTGATGAGATTCAAAATCTTAATGATCTAAACATTGTATAAGTTGAATTAACGAAACATGTCTTGTCAGTTAATAGTCTTGACACTAACGCGATGTTGTCCTTACCAAACTATGAATCATTATCCTTGGTAAACCCTGACTTGATTGATTAGACCAATTCATATCCTACTCCTATCATGAACTTTCTCAATGACTACACCTTGGTCTGTTATCTAAATACTTGTGAACCTTATCCTTCTTCCACCAATGCAAGGAGCGTGAACATGACAGAGGAGGATAACAATTTTCTTATTCACAAATTGAAAAATAAAAAAAAAGAAAATAACTAATGGTGAAAACCTCTCAGAGGTGCCAAAAGATGAGATTCTTGATATCCTCCCTGAGCACTTTCAAGAAGCATCTTCAGTTCTGATAGAACCAACACAACCATTTAACTTGGGAACAACAGAAGCTCCTCATTTTATTCACCTAGCACAATCCTTATCAGGAGAAGAAAAGATATAGTTCATTGAATTCCTCAAACAGAAGAAGATCAAATTTGCATGGTCTTACACTGATATTCTTGGACTTGATCCTAATTTAATAATGCATCACTTATCTATAGCTCTTGGAATCAAACCCGTGAAACAAAAATTAAGGAAGATGCACCCACATGTGGCATTTATAGTGAAAGTAGAGCTGGAAAAACTATTAAAAGATGGATTCATAATAGTCATCACTTATGTAGGATGGATTTCTAATGTGGTACAAGTTTCTAAAATAGATAAATCTATCAGGATCTGTGCAGACTTAAGAGACCTAAACAAAGCTTATCCTAAAGATGATTTTCTGCTTCCTAATATTGATATGATTATAGATCTTACAACAAGATATCAAATGTGTTCACTCATGGATGGATTCTTGGGCTATAAACAAATTAAGCTTTCTCCTGAAGACCAAGAAAAGAAAACATTTACATGTGCATGGGGAACATTTTGTCAGAATGTCATGTCATTTGGACTAAAGAATGTTGGCACTACATACCAAAGAGCTATGACAACAATATTCCACGATATGATATTGGAAATGTCACCTCCTCACAATATCAGTCAAATGACGATGCTTCAAGGAAGACTTTAGTCCATTAGGAGATTTATGTCCCAATTAGCAGATAGAGTGTAACCTTTCACAAAACTGCTAAACAAAGGTGTTACTTTCAAATGGGATGAGCATTGTGAAAAAAAATTCAATGAATTATAAGATTACTTGGCTACTCCTCCTATTTGCATGACACCTATTCATGGAAAACCATTACTACTCTATATCTCAGCTATGGCTACATCGCTTGGAGTATTGCTAGCATAGGAGGATGAAAACAAAAAGAAAAGAGCGATCTATTATATCAGTAGGACCTTGGTGTCTTATGAACTCAATTAAAGTATCATTGAAAACTCTTTCTTAGCAGTTGTTTTTTCATCCCAAAAACTAAGACACTGCATGCTCTCACATACAGTGAAACTTATTGGAAAAATAGACCCTCTCCAATATCTCAAGTAAAGAAACATTGACAGGAAGACTAGCAAAATGGGTCTTGATTCTAAGTGAATTTGATATTGAGTATATGGATGGAAGACCTATCAAAGGACAAGTCCTAGTAGATCAACTAGCCGATTCACCATTACAAGATGATGCACCTTTGATAATTGAATTTCCTAATGAAACAATCATGCACTTAACTAAATTTCCGTTGAAAATATATTTTTATGGTTCTTTTACACAACAAGGATCTGGAGAAGGGGTACTATTTATCACTCCTCAAGGCTACAAGATACCTAAGGCATATAAACTGATGTTACCATGTATGAATAACATCTCAAAATATGAAGCATTAGTAAATGGACTCAAGCTTGCTATGGAATGGAAAATCATAGAGTTACATGTGTATGGTGACTCTCAACTCATCATCAACCAAGTAAATGGAGATTATCAAACAAAAGATGAGAAAATAATTCCTTACAAACAACTGGCTGAAGACTTGAAAAAATAATTTGTCTTCATCACATTCCAACAAATACCAAGAATGGAAAACAAAGTTGCAGATCCTATGGCTATGCTAGCATCCATGTTAAAAATGGAAGAAAACCAATTTTTCTATGACTTCTTGGTGGAAGAATTATCCTTTCCAGCCTTTGATGCACCTGAATCTCAAGTGATTTATGCTTTAAATGCCCAAGACCAATCACGATATGCCAAAATAATTGCTTATCTTACTGATCAAACCATACCCAGTGGCCTATCAAGGAATGAAAAATTAGCTTTAATTAGGACAACATCGCGTTATGTCCTCATCACTACTAACTTATATAAACAAGGTCTTGATGGTATGCATCTTAGGTGTTTAGAACAAGAAGATTCTAACCATGTATTAAAAGAGGTTCATGAAGGTGTATGTGGATCGCACTCAAATGGATTTTCATTAGCTAAGAAACTATTAAGAGTTGGCTGGCCTACAATGGAAAAAGATGTCGTGCAATTTTCTAAAACATGTCACGAGTGTCAAACCCATGGAAACCTTATCCATACTCCAACCAGAGAACTCGTACCTTTTATAACACATTGGCCATTTCAGAAATGGGCCTATGCTCTTGTTGGACAGATCTATCCTAATTCTTCAAGTGGACACAAGTACATCATTATCACCACTGAGTATTTCACTAAGTGGATCGAGGTTGTGCCACTTATCAAATCCATTGGAAAATAGGTTTCTATGTTAATCTTGAACTATATCATTTCTAGGTATCATGTGATACCTTCTTCTATTGTAATAGACAATGGGGGTCAGTTCAAAAACCAAGATATTGAGGACCTTTGTACACAGTTTCATATCAATCAGCATTGTTCTTCAATCTATTATCCTCAAGGTAATGGAAAAGATGAGGCTTCAAACAAAAACATTCTAAAAATCTTACATAGAACTGTGAATAATTTTGGCAGAGACTGACATTTGCAACTAAATATGGCACTATGGGTTCTAGCAAGACAGGGGGCTCATAGTATTCTAGACCCCAGGGTACCCAGTTTCAGACTCGAGGGCCCTGTTATTCTTGTGGTTCCATGGGGCACTTGGCTATAGATTTTCCTCAAGGGGGTGGTCAGCGCACCGCAGCATCAGAGCCCACTGTTGGTGATATGGGTAGATCCCATAGAGTTTTTACAGCGGTTGACAACCACCATGCAAAACATCAGGCTACTGTGATTGAGACTACAGGTATGATTGGAGGTAACAGAGTTACTATTCTATTTGATTCAGGTGCTATAGATTCTTTTGTTTCTCCATTGGTTGTGGAGAGTTGCGGGCTAGTGGCAGCTAGTCAAGAAGTTAGTTGGGAGGTAGACTTAGCCTCAGGTTCTACAGTACCTGTCACTTCCTTAGTTAAGGATTTCCATATATAGATTGGTTCCATGACCACTATTTCAGACCTACATATCACTCCTCTCAGATCGTATGGGATAGTACTTGGCATGGATTGGATTTTTGCACACAAGGCCAAGCTAGATTGTCAGAAAAAGAAGGTAGAATGTTTAGATGACAACGGTTATGCTATAGTAATCCCAGGGGTTCATAGGGCAGTATCCAGTCGTATGATTTTTGCTATGTAGCTTAAGTGGTGCATGCGAAAAGGGTGCCAGTTATTTGCCATCACGATCAGTGATAGGGACAAGGAAGCAGAAAATGAAACCTCTCTTGATGATCATCCCATGTTACAGGAATTCACAGATGTGTTTCCTTCATAATTACCTGGTATGCCTCCCCATAGGGTAGTTGATTTCCATATAGACCTTGTGCCAGGTGTTGCACCAGTATCTAGGGCACCTTATAGAATGTCTCCTAATGAGCTTAATGAGCTCAAGATTCAGTTTGAGGAGCTCATTGAGAAGAGGCACATATGACCTAGTGTCTCTCCTTGGGGTGCACCAGTTATCTTTTTCAAAAAGAAGGATGGATCACTTACACTATGTATGGATTACAGGCAGTTAAACAAGTTAACCATTAAGAATCAGTATCCACTACCTAGGATTGATGACTTGTTTGACCAGTTATAGGGTGCCTGTGTGTTCTCCAAGATAGATCTTAAATTAGGGTACCATCAGTTGAGAATCATGGAAAGTGATATCCACAAGACAGCTTTCCAGACTAGATACAGACATTATGAGTTCACTGTTGTGCCTTTTGGTCTTACGAATGCCCCTGCTATGTTCATGAGCCTCATGAATGGGGTATTTCACACTTTCCTTGACAGATTTGTGGTTGTGTTCTTTGATGACATATTGATTTATTCTTGTAATGAGAAGGAACACGAGGAGCATTTGAGACAGGTATTACAATGCTTGAGGGATAACCAGTTGTATGGCAGTTTGTCAAAATGTGCCTTTTTCAGAATAGAGGTCTAGTATTTAGGCCATGTTATTTCAGGTGATGGGATCTCAGTGGACCCATCTAAGATTGATGCCATTATGAATTGGCCAGCACCTACTTCTTTGACTGAGGTCAGGAGCTTCATGGGTCTCATAGGATATTACAGGTGGTTTGTACAGGGTTTCTCTAGAGTGGCTCATCCTATCACATCCCTTCAGCGAAAGGGAAAGAAGTTTGATTGGACAGAGAAGTGCGAGAGGGCCTTTCGTGAACTCAAGAAAGAACTTACCAGTGCACCTATTTTAGTAGTGCCAGAGCCTACAGCAGACTTTGTAGTCTACACAGATGCTTCCTTGGATGGTTTGGGGACAGTTCTTATGCAGGATGGGCGAGCTATAGCATACGAGTATAGGAAACTTAAAACTCATGAGCTCAATTACCCTACCCATGACCTTGAGCTTGTGGCAGTAGTGCATGCTTTAGTGCGATGGTGACACTTTCTCTTGGGACATCAATTTGAGCTTCATTTAGACCATCAAAGTTTGTAGTATATATTCACTCAGCTAAACCTTAATGCTAGGCAGAGGAGGTCGATGGAGTTCTTATGTGATTATGACTTCGATGTCCATTATATCAAAGGAAAAGAGAATGTGGTCACTGATGCCTTGAGTAGGAGGAGACATGAGTTATCTTCCATGATCACTAGTACAAACTTGAGAGATTGTATACTACACCATTTGCAGGAGGATGCCTTATATTTAGAGGTTTATCAGTTGATCCAATCTCAGAGACCCATTGTGGGTAGATTTTCAGAGTATTCCTTGGAGTTCGATGGACTACTATGTCATAGAGGATGCATTTATGTACCTTCTTCCAGGGATTTGTGTAATACCATCATGCTAGAATCTCATAGATCCCCTTATGTGGCGCATCCTGGAGTTAAGAAGATGCATGCTAATTTGAGATAGCTCTATCATTGGCCGGGTATGAGACAGCACATTGCAGAGTTAGTAGCCCAATGTCTTGAATGCCAGAAGGTTAAGGCCGAGCCCGGCCATCCTGAAGGGCTCCTTTAGCCTCACGAGGTACCTATGTGGAAGTGGGATGTTATATCCATGGATTTTATCGTTGGTCTCCCTATGTCATCTCATCGCCACGATGCTATCATGGTGACAGTTGACAAGTTGACCAAAGTGGCCCACTTCTCACCCATTTGTACCACATTTACAGCCCCAGCAGTGGCTCAGGTCTTCTTGAGGGATATAGTCAGACTGCATGGCATTCCTCAGAAGATCATTTCTAACAGGTATTCTCTCTTCACATCATCTTTTTGGAGAGAATTACAGGCAGATTTGGGCACCAGGCTCAACTTTAGCACAGCTTATCACCCAAAGATAGATGGTCAGACTGAGAGAGTGAATCAGGTTCTTGAGGATATGCTTCATATGTATGTTATGGATCATCAAGTCAAGTGGGAAGAGTATTTACATTTAGTAGAGTTTGCCTATAATAATGGGCATCATTCATCATTCAGTATGCCACCGTATCAGGCACTGTATGGTAGGCCTTGCAGGACACCTTTGAGTTGGGATAGGATTGAGGACAGAGTTACCATTGGACCTCAGCTAGTCCTAGAGATGGAGCAACAGGTAGCCTTAATTAGGTAGCGTCTCCTAGAGGTGCAAGATTGACAAAAGAAGTATGTTGATACAAAGAGGATAGATCAGGTTTACATGGTCAGAGATAGAGTCTTCTTAAGAGTGCGACCCCACAAGAGTCCAATCCATTTTAGAAAAGTCTCTAAGCTTGCACCTCAATTTATGGGACCATTTGAGATATTGGAGAGGATAGGACCAGTTGCATACCGTCTAGCCCTACCACCTAGCCTATCACACATCCATAATGTGTTTCATGTTTCTGTTTTGAGAAAATATATTTATGATGAGTCTCACGTTATAGATTGGGATACCTTACAGGTGGAGTCAGAAAGGCAGCTAGCATTGGAGCCTATTTGCATTTTGGCATGCCAGACGCTGGGCCTACGAGGTCAAGAGCTGGACCAGGTTAGGGTTCAGTGTGATTTCTATGATGAGGTTACAGCTTCATGGGAGGATGCAACATAGATGAGGGCTCAGTATCCCCACCTTTTTATGAACTCCAGGAGGAAGTTCAAGCCTAGGGGGGAGGATGTGAGGCCTCACCCCGAACCCCATTGTAGTTTCTAGTTTTCTACTTATGATAGATTTAGCATATGATACTTTACTTTTGATGCACTATAGACATTATGGACTTTATGCTTTATGCCACGGATTTGATTATTTTGGATGCATGGCCACATGATGCTTTATGATGCACCTTATGGACTATATTATGTTTTCTATTATGGACATTTATTCTGAGACTATTGATTTGGAAACTCATTATGATTATGTTATGGTTATTGATGAGATTGGGATTTAT
>MU228428.1:1778311-1793231 GCA_018584345.1 Thuja plicata | reverse complement strand
AAACTTCAAAAAAATGAACAAACAAATAATATTAAAAGTTTCATTTTACAATATAATAAAATCAAAAAAAAAATTAAAAACAATGAGCCGCGGCCAAGCCGTGACCCACTATCTCCCCCGCATTCCATAAGGAATGGTGGTGGGAAAGGGTGGGGTTGAAACCCCCCTTGGCGGACAGCCCCCCACGCACAGCCGCGGGCATCACTACCGTGGACTGTGACTATGGTGGTGGCCACGCAACTGCTGACCATCCCACCTTCCTTCACCACCGTCACTGCTCCCAAAACGTCACCTCTTTATCAAATCCGCCACCATGGGAAACAAAAAGCATATCAGCACTGCTTCATTTTGCTTATTAATCAGGGTCCAAATATATGTATATATAATTATATATGTATACACACACAAATAAGGTATGTACATATATATATATATGAGTATATATATATATGAGATATATCTTGAATAATCCATCCCCCATTGTTGAAAACCTGCAACTCTTAAAAGGAAAAGAAAACTAAAATTTAGGGTTTGGAGGCAAGTGAGTAAAGAAAGGATATAGAGTAAATAAAATAATAAAGTAATTTTAGATGTCTCATTTTTGAACCCTAACCCTAATTTCAAATTAGGGTTAGGATTCCAAAATGAGAGGAAAAAAGGGGAATCTTTTTTTAAAAGAAATCAGAACCCTTTCCTTTATATTTTATATTATCTTTTGATTTTAGGGGTTTAGTTTTATACTTTAATTTATATCATGGATTATCTACATAGCTTCTTTTTCTCAGAGTTTTATTTTTTTATATAAATGATGCATGGCTTAAGCCTTTGTTAATTAAGGTGAATTTAGAAATGTTGGAAAGGGATTATATGATAAAATGAGATTTAAAGAATTACAATCCTTAACATTAGGACATTTACATTTGAAAACCTTCCAAGTTAATAATATTTTTTTTAAAATAAACTTTTAGTTGTTCTATAGAGATTTGAAAGATCGACTTTAATTAAATCTTAGCCCTATGACTTGATTCCTCTAGTCTTAACAATTAAGTTATAAGATTTGTACTATGGGATCGAAATTCAACCTAGCCTTTAATTAAAACAATAATTTAATAATTTAATTGGAAAACATCTTAAGGGGGAGAACCTAGTTAAAAATTTTATTTAAAAGCTTAGGGACTCTTAATGTTATTTTTATGTGGTCAATATATGTGGCCAGTATATTGACTATTATAAAAATAATATTAAGGAAGTACCTTACCCTAGAGGGTTAATTTAACACAGAATTCATTAAGCTTTTAACATACCAGATTTTCTGAGCAACCCTGGAGGCGGAGAATAGGGAGTCTCTCTCTCCTTCTCCACATCATCAAACTCTATTAATAAAATAGTAGATGTCATGTGAATTCTTATAATCCTCACCTTGTTTAATCTTTTAGTGTTATCCTAAATTTGATTCTAGTCAAACATATGTTTAAGCGTCACCTTGTGCATCTTTAACTTTAGAAGACGACTAGGGTTAAGGGAGGTTGACACTTAGTCATGATTCCCCTTAGACCCTCTTGACTTTTATTTCACCTTCAAAAAAAAAAAGTTGTTGCATTTTTCGGTGCAAATTTTTGGGCATGACAAAATGAGAGGATACTTTAGGAGATAAGGCTATTAAAGAGGGTTTAAGAGCCTTAATGAGGAGTGTAAGAGCATTTCTAAAGGGTCTTAATGAAGCATGGGTGAGGAGATAAGGGATGGCTTGAGAAAGTTGACTTTGGGGAAGGGGTTGAATTTCTAATCCAAAGATTAGGAATGTGACAAGCTTACGGAGAGTTTAGGATTAGGGTTAGGGTTAAGAGGGCTTGAGAAGTTTGACTTTAGGGTAGATTTTAATTCCTAATCCAAGGATTAGGAATGTGAAAAACTTAAGGAGAGATTAGGATTAGGGTTAGGGTTTAAGATAGTTGTTTAGGGGGATGGTGATGGGAGGAGAGAGAATGAGTGGGGGATCAATTAGCTAATTAGGGTTAATTAGCTAATGAAGAAGTATTAACATGTGTGAAAGGGTTGGGATGACTTTGAACTCTGAGTTAGGTGGTTGAGATAGGTTAGGCTAGGGATTAAAGGGAATATTAATGAATTGAATTACATAAATAACATATTCAATCAATATTAGGGGAATAGGGTTTTAATTAATTATTAAGCTATTGGTTGCTTTCAATAATTAATCAGGACTATATCCAGTTAATTGAATTAATTAGGGCTAGGGGATGACATAGGTCAATTAGCTAATGCTTAATTAGTTAGTTGATATGTCCTAGAAGGCACTAAATATGATTGAATTAGGTTAATCAGATTTAGGTGTCTATAAAAACATGTGGAGGTATCCCCAGAAAAGTATGGTAAAGGTTATGACCTCAAAAAAATGGGATATAAAAGGAAAGGACCTTTAGGAGATAAAGGAAAAGGACTTGTTGAACCTATACACATGGAATTCAAAAACACCAAAGACAAAATAGGATTAGGTTTCAATAACAAGTAAGAAAAACCTACTTCTAGAGATGGTCCAATATTTGATGAAGGAAGTGATGATGTAGAAGAAGAAACAACATTGGAACCATGGACATATGAAATATTATTACACATTGGTACCGAGTATCCTGAATATCAAGGAGAAATATATGTACCTACTTTTGTAGCACAACAAGAGCATCATGTTCCTTTGTTTCCACAAGATGATGTCCAAGAAGTAGAAGAAGAAAAAAAAGACTCTCTAGAAGTTCAAAAACTAGAACAAACTCATGAAGAAATACCACAAAAATAAGATATACATCCTAACTGGGGGAAATTAGTAAAAATTTCACATGTCTTAGACTTACCACACTTTGATCTACAAGTGGCTAATAGGGTACATCATGTAGCTATTGATGAGTTTCTAATTAGATATGATGATGAAATAATAGACTCATATGATTATGAATGGGATAACCTATCTAATGTTACCATGGACATTAAGGTAGATGTGATTCACAAATGTGCATCTCTATTGGAGAGAGGAGATATTTCTAATACTTCCCCTAACACTTTTGTTGTCCAAGAATCATATGAGATACCACTACCTAGGATTGTTGATGGAGATACTGGTGCTTTACTAGGTCTAGAGGAAATTCAAATGATACAAGCTATAAGTTTCGATTTGATGAGAGAAGAAAGAGAAAGCTCAACCGATGAGTCTCTAGAGTTAAGTCTTCATATTCCTAACAATAATCCTATTAATGATGATTCAAATCTTAATGATCTAAACATTGTAGAAGTTGAATTAACGGAACATGTCTTGTCAGTTAATAGTCTTGACACTGACGCGATGTTGTCCTTACCAAACTGTGAATCATTATCCTTGGTAAACCCTGACTTGATTGATTGGACCAATTCATATCCTACTCCTATCATGAAATTTCTCAATGACTACACTTTGGCCTATTATCAAAATGCTTGTGAACCTTATCCTTCTTCCACCAATGCAAGGAGCGTGAACATGACAAAGGAGGATATCAATTTTCTTAGTCACAAATTGAAAAATAAAAAGAAGAAAATAACTGATGGTGAAAACCTCTTAGAGGTGCCAAAAGATGAGATTCTTGATATCCTCCCTGAGCACTTTCAAGAAGCATCTTCATTTCTAATAGAACCAACACAACCAGTTAACTTGGGAACAACAGAAGCTCCTCATTTTATTCACCTAGCACAATCCTTATCAGGAGAAGAAAAGATATAGTTCATTGAATTCCTCAAAGAGAAGAAGATCAAATTTGCATGGTATTACACTTATATGCTTGGACTTGATCCTAATTTAATAATGCATCACTTATCTATAGCTCTTGGAATCAAACCTGTCAAACAAAAATTAAGGAAGATGCACCCACATGTGGCATTTATAGTGAAAGCAGAGCTGGAAAAACTATTAAAAGATGGATTCATAATAGTCAACGCTTATGCAGGATGGATTTCTAATGTGGTACAAGTTTCTAAAATAGATAAATCTATCAGGATCTGCGCAGACTTAAGAGACCTAAACAAAGCTTGTCCTAAAGATGATTATCCGCTGCCCAATATTGATATGATTATAGATCTTACAACAAGACATCAAATGTGTTCACTCATGGATGGATTCTTGGGATATAAACAAATTAAGCTTTCTCCTGAAGACCAAGAAAAGACAACATTTACATGTTCATGGGGAACATTTTGTCAGAATGTCATGCCATTTGGACTAAAGAATGTTGGCACTACATACCAAAGAGCTATGACAACAATATTCCACGATATGATACTAGAAATGTCACCTCCTCGCAATATCAGTCAAATGACGATGCTTCAAGGAAGACTTCAATCCATCAAGAGATTTATGTCCCAATTAGCAGATAGAGTGTAACCTTTCACAAAACTGCTAAACAAAGGTGTTACTTTCAAATGGGATGAGCATTGTGAAAACAAATTCAAAGAATTATAAGATTACTTGGCTACTCCTCCTATTTGCATGACACCTATTCATGGAAAACCATTACTACTCTATATCTCATCTATGGCTACATTGCTTGGAATATTGCTAGCATAGGAGGATGAAAACAAAAAGGAAAGAGCGATCTATTATATCAGCAGGACCTTGGTGTCTTATGAACTCAATTAAAGTATCATTGAAAACTCTTTCTTAGCGGTTGTTTTTGCATCCCAAAAACTGAGACACTACATGCTCTCACATACAGTGAAACTTATTGGAAAAATAGACCCCCTCAAATATCTCAAGTAAAGAAACATTGACAGGAAGACTAGCAAAATGGGTCTTGATTCTAAGTGAATTTGATATTGAGTATGTGGATGGAAGACCTATCAAAGGAGAATTCCTAGCAAATCAACTAGCTGATTCACCATTACAAGATGATACACCTTTGATAATTGAATTTCCTAATGAAACAGTCATGCACTTAATTGAATATCCGTTGAAAATGTATTTTTATGGTTATTTCACACAATAAGGATTTGGAGAAGGGGTACTATTTATCACTCCTCAAGGCTACAAGATACCTAAGGTGTATAAATTGATGTTTCCATGCATGAATAACATCTCAAAATATGAAGCATTAGTAAATGGACTCAAGCTTGCTATGGAATGGAAAATCGTAGAGTTACATGTGTATGGTGACTCTCAGCTCATCATCAACCAAGCAAATGAAGATTATCAGACAAAAGATGAGAAACTAATTCATTACAAACAACTGGCTAAAGACTTGAAAAAATAATTTGTCTTCATCACATTCCAACAAATACCAAGAATGGAAAACAAAGTTGCAAATCCTATGGCTACGCTAGCATCCATGTTACAAATGGAAGAAAACCAATTTTTCTACGACTTCTTGGTGGAAGAATTATCCTTTCCATCCTTTGATGCACCTGAATCTCAAGTGATTTATGCTTTAAATTCCCAAGACCAATCACGATATGCCAAAATAATTGCTTATCTTACTGATCAAACCATACCCAGTGGCCTATCAAGGAATGAAAAATTAGCTTTAATTAGGACAACATCACGTTATGTCCTCATCACTACTAACTTATATAAACAAGGTCTTGATGGTATGCATCTTAGGTTTTTAGAACAAGAAGAGTCTGACCATGTATTAAAAGAGGTTCATGAAGGTGTATGTGGATCGCACTCGAATGGCTTTTCATTAGCTAAGAAACTATTAAGAGTTGGCTATCCTACAATGGAAAAAGATGTGCAATTTTCTAAAACATGTCACGAGTGTCAAACACATGGAAACCTTATCCACACTCCAGCTAGAGAACTCGTACCTTTTATAACACATTGGCTATTTCAGAAATGGGCCTTTTCTCTTGTTGGACAGATCTATCCTAATACTTCAAGTGGACACAAGTACATCATTATCACAACTGATTATTTCACTAAGTGGATCGAGGTCGTGGCACTAATCAAAGCCACTGGAAAATAGGTTTCTATGTTAATCTTGAACTATATCATTTGTAGGTATCATTTGATACCTTCTTCTATTGTAACAGACAATGGGGGTCAGTTCAAAAACCAAGATATTGAGGACCTTTGTACACAGTTTCATATCAATCAGCATTTTTCTTCAATCTATTATCCTCAAGGTAATGGACAAGATGAGGCTTCAAACAAAAACATTCTAAAAATCTTACATAGAACTGTGAATAATTTTTGCAAAGACTGGCATTTGCAACTAAATATGGCACTATGGGCCTACAGAACAAGTATCCAAACACCAACTGGAGCCACGCCACTTTCTCTAGTCTATGGCGTTGAATCAATGATACCCATTGAAGTAGAAATTCCATCTTGGCGAGTATCTCTCCAAGGTATTTTTACAGATGAAAAATACTATATTGATAGGCTTCATGCACTAGAACTACTTGATGAGCACAAGAAACAAGTGTTTGATCATCTTAAATTGTACCAGAAAATAATGTCAAAAGGGTACAATAAGAAGGTAAAACCATAACAATTTCAAGTGGGGGATCTTGTTCTCAAAGAGAATCCTAAAAACTAGCCAAATAGAGAACAAAAGGGCAAGGTTGAACCTAACTGGCTAGGGCATTATGTTATTAGTGTAGCTTCTGGGAATGGATCTTATCAGTTAGCTATACCTGAGGCTGACAGATCCCGTGCAGTGGAAAAATTTCTCACAAAATACTAAAAAAATCAGAAAATTGATCTTGAAGAAATCTAAAAATAGTGGAAAAAGTCCTGAAAAAAGGTATCCTTGGTGAAAACCTAGCAAATATGCGCCTTGATACTCACAAAAAAAGGGGAAAAAGAACAAAAAAGAGAAAAGTGCCTTGACAAAAACCTGGCAAAAAAGCGTGTTGGTAGCAAAAACAAAAAGCTTTGCTGAGTGGTGAAAACTTGGCAAACAGGCGTCACTTATACTCTGTGCTCCATCTATCAATGCACTGCTAACACTTATCCTTCACGATCATACCTGTGCTATTATTTGACTCTGATTCCTTACAAATGTCTATCCTTTCCTACAATTTGTCTGCATTTGTGTCTTAGGAATAGTAATTTTGCACTGGGGGCTTATTTTCTATCATGTTCGATCTGTGTCTGCTAGGTTGTCCTAGGTTCTTGTCTAGGATGGTTTGCCTCTAAAAATAGTATTTCTCAATACTTGAATAAAAATGTCACTATCACAAACAAGGGTTTTTCTTCAACACCACCTACATGTAACAGACATCATACTAGCATTTATCAATGCTTTAATCATTAGTGTTTCTCAACACTTTAATTAAACAATGTTCCTAAACAGTACATTGGATTGTAATTACTGACAAAGTTAATCTCATATACTCAGACATAAAAACATATTTCTTGATTCCAAGTTCTGATTGATGATTCTCTATTGTGCTTGAAAAATGAATCAATGGTATTTCTTAATACTACTTAAACACATATAGACTGATCTTGGTTGGATTATGACTCTTTTATGTTCCCAAGATGTTTCAAACAAGGGGCATGTAAGAAGTTATCAATTTTCTTTGATTGATTATCAATTGGTGATTGTTATGTCTTCTGAGTTACTCCATGGCATCTATTCAAAGATAAATAATTTCAAGGATATGGAGCATAATCTTTTCTTTGTTTTCTATGTATGATGATTGTTTCAATGATCCTATAAATTTAACCTGAATTGGATGTTTATGGTAAGAGCTATCAACATGAGTGGATAGATGCATATATCTTAGTCCTTGTTATGTGTAAACTATGGTGAGGTTGAACCAATTTCCTTGTCTGTTTCTACATCAAATTCTAAGTAAGCTGCATGACACATTATGTACCCAAGCATATGAATATTGAAGGTCATTGAGGGTCACATATCTTACATTACACATGAATAGAAGATGATTCTTAAAATAAAAAATGAGATAAATGACTAGTCATCTTGGCCTCTATGCCTTGATGCTTAGGTTTATTTTTTACATTGCATCCAATACACATAATATTCATACTTTCATGATACCTTTTGGGTATAAGTGACAGTTGTACTATCCGATGATGTCTGTTACAAAAATGCCCAATTATGATAAAAATGCTACAATGTACACAAATCAGTAGAAGTCCTAAGAGTTTGCATATAGATGCATTTACAGATTTCCTGATTCATTTTTAGAACAACATAAGGACTTGAGCTCAAAATGATTTCTTGGTTCATCTGAAATCCAATTTAAATACTTAATTTATATTACTAATATCAATTTCATCGCATATCCATGACATACATTCTACATTCATAAATGAGAAAGAGAAAATACAAAAACAAATAATTCAAGAATTGCATTTCTTTTTACATCCTAGGTGCATCCATACATATATTTGCATAAAGAAAATCTCAAAAACATACATTTTCATATTCATCTAGAATCATTCATAACACATTTATATATCAGTAATAAATCAAAGAGCATAAATGATGTCATCACATGAATCTATTTTAACTCATCAAGAAACCAAGTGCATAATCACATGTGCATCAATATAAACATATATCAAGAAAAAGAGAACCCGTGAACATATCAAGATCATAAATACCTATCTCAGATATATATCAATGATGGAACAAATAAAAAATATGGAACTATCTACAAAAGAGTCTTAGTATGATCACGATGAAATAGATATACATGTATCAAAGTATGCAATACAATGGGTGATCTCAGAATGATCAATATACAAATTGTCTCAACATATCAAAAGAATAGTATCAGGTCTAACTTCCACCCTCTCCCTGATCTGGAGGAGGAGGAGGTGGTGCATCAGCTCTAGCATGATGAGTTGGTGGAGGCATATCTCCCTCTGACTGTTGTGCCACTTGAGAATATAACGGAGCTCTCTATCCCTCTGGAACCACCGCACAATATAATGCAAAGTAATAAGCATCTCTTTGGCCCTGATGAGTTGATGTGTGAGCCTGGATATCTTTCTTAGATCTCATGAAATCTAGTTGTCTATCCCTGTCCACCAATAATGTATCAAGTGTAGTGATTCGAGATCTCAATCGTTCACGCTCCCTCTGACATTGAGATAGAGAGTTTTTGTCCCTGCCAGAATCCCTACCTATATCCATGAGAGGATCTTGTCTAGGAGGTCCACTTCCTCCACTCGATACCTGTCCTGATGGCCTCTAATGCTGTCAATGCTACTCTCTAGTCAATAATGGACTTGGATCTACCCATGGAGGCACGAATATGAAGCGAGTCCATCTACCACTGGATCCCTCTCCGCTTCTACCCACTCCACCACCACCCCAATCATCTCCATCATCTCCATGATCATCTCGGCCACATCCATGACCTCTGTCCAAAGGAGGGATTTTAGCATCTCTCCCACCCCCACCTCCCCTATCTCTCTGGGCTCCACCTCTACCTCTCATGGGTCTATCATCTACTAGATCATAATATAAATCATCCTCTATGTGAGGAGCTACCTCCTCAGGAGCTGTAAAATGAGGAAATATATATTGTAACATATGAGAAAGATAGCCATTAGTGCACCCTACATCTGCAACATCAATAAGATAATCCCACCCAACTACGACCATCTGACTGATCTCCATGTGTGTGGTCTCATATTCTAATCTAGCCCCCCAAAGAGGCTCCTCATCACGAATACAAGTGTATGTTGTCAAATTCTATGATCTGCCCTGTACACGACCATAATGCTGCAACACATGAGTAACAAGAAACTGCTCTACAATGTAGCGGGTCTGACCAATCAAGTATCTACTCTGGAAAAAGTAAGGCATCTGACACCTATCTGAGGTCCACTCCTCACAATCCAAGTACAACATCCATATAACAACTGTCATATCATCTAGAACATTGTGCATGTACTCCACCTTGCCTAGATGGGGCTGTTGAATGAAATTTTCATACATATATACATATAGATGCTTCGGTGCCCTCTGCCTATCAACAATTGGTCGTGTAACTGGGATGTGCTCCCAGGCCCAGATCTGCAATATCAGGATACCAACTGTCATACTTCAAGAATACTCATGTACTAGCTCATGTAGCTCTCTATACATGTGGGCTAAGATACAACTGCCCCAGTCAAATCTATGTGATGAGACAATCATCTTCTCCAAGGACTCTACCCAACCACACATGAATCCATGTTATCCTCGATCAGGCATGAGGATCCCCCCAATCAACCCAACAAGATAAACATCTAATCGATCGTAATGATCGCACATGTAGTCACATGTTAGATATCTTTGGACTATGGTTTGATCTCTAAAATACCTCTGGGAAGATGTAATAGCTATCGCTGAGTGCAACTCAAACTTAACCTCCCGACCCATCACTAGAATACGCATAATGTGCCACACATCCTCAGGTGTGATAGTCATCTGACCATTTGGGAGATGGAAGGTGTTGTGCTCTGAATGCCATCTCTCAACAGGAGTTGTCAACAACCCTTGATTTACCCTAATGTTAGGTAAATCTATGAGCAATGTCAATCTAAGATGTGCTATGGTCTCTAATTTTGCAAGTGTCAAGGTGTGAGATAAAGAAAGGACTCATCCTAGATGAGGTCCTTGAAAAGACACTGCCTCAAAGTAAATCTATTGATAGAACACAAGTACAGGTTCAAATCAGTATTCTAGCTAAGGCAACTATGAAGAAAAGCTATCAGTTAAGTATTTTTGGCCTTCAGAAAGAGAAAAATAGTCGAAATCAGAAAAAAAAAAAAAAAACCTAACTCCTAAAGTGAAAATGATTTTTTTTTTATAGCGTGCGATCCTAAACACTCTATGTGATGTGAAATTTCCTGGATACAATGGGGAATATGGGAAGTGATCTTGTTCTAACAGGATGCGATGCAGGGTGTGATCCTGTTTTCACAGGACGCAAAAAAATTAAAAGACCAACAAAATTCTACACTATGTGATACAAAATTGTAAAATAGGAGGTGATCCTAAATTAACAGGGTGTGATCAGGGATTTTGGGGAAAAAAAAAGATGCGACACAGGATTAACCGAATGCGACCCAGGACATGGGGTGCAATGCAAAATTAAAAGCTTAATAACTCTTACAGAAATGGAAAAAAATGAAAATAGAAAACATGAAAAGGTAGGTATTGATGTACTCACCAGTGGTGCGTAATCGGTCGGGTGTTGATGTCGATGTGCAAGCTTGAATCGATGTTTCTCCATGGGGACCACCATCTTCTGTGTAGAGCTCTGAATTTACTAAGGATAAAAGTGAAAATGAATGAGTAAAAAGTGAATTTTGAGATATATATTGTCCTTTTTGAGTTATTTAGGAGCTCCAAAAGTCCTCCCGAACTATCAAAATTCAAATTTTTTCTTCTCTGATCTATTAGGAAATAAATCGAATGCACAAATGATGTTTTCCACAACATGCTACACATTTTATGACAGTCTCACAAAAATTCAGAATTGATGTTAGAATTTAATCTTTCCTTGGTAAAATATGTAATTAAAGGATAAACCAAGGTATCCTATATTATATTTGTCCTCTAGTCCAAGTAGGAGGACATGTCACATATTTTTAATTCCTTTAATAAGGAAATTAGATATTCCTCCTTAAGAGGAATCACACATTTGGCACACACAATGTGAATGTGGCATTCATAGAAGATGTGAGTTACATGCAAACTCCTCCACTCATCTCTATTTAAGAGATTCCTCTACACACACTTGCTCAATAATCTTCTCTATTCTCTCGGTTGCGAAGTTCTCCTCTTGCAGATCTATTTTCTGTGTGAATGTTATGGCCTCATTATACACTTTTTCCATTGTGTCTCTATCCACAGGCGGGCTTCTTCTTAGAAAAATCAAGGTGAAGGGATCCATAGCTTTGAGGTAAAATTGTATGATAGCTTCATCCAGTATGGTGTAAGGAGCTTCCAGCTTTTCATGTGTTTTGTGGAAACGGTGATTGAACATGGCGATGGGGTCCTTAGGATCTTTTATCATTGTTATGAACTAGTGATGTGTCATAGCTGGATCCACATACAACTTGAACTGATTAAGAAATTTGATTTCAAACTTGTTCCATGCAGAGATAGATCCCTGTGGTAAATTTAGGTACCAATTGTATGCAAATTCTCCCAAAGTGCATGGGAGAAGATGACAGAGAACATCTTGGTGGGAAATCTCCTTGTGATTACAAATTTCTTTGAAGGCATGGATGTTCTCTTATGCTATCCCTTATTTTCCATATATGAAACATGTACAAAACTTCTTCAGGTTTTAGGGAAGTTCATGGAGCTGCCCAGGAAAATTTAATGGTGAGCTTTGTGCATTGGAAAAGAAAGACATTGCACGAGGTTGTAATTTTGATGTATGGCTATGGGAATAGTCAGGATAGCGATGTGTGATTTTTGTCCAAGCAGTTTCTGTGACTCGGTAGGATGGTGAGAGGAGTTCTCTCTTGTCTTCCCTTTGTCGCTACGAGCTCTATGATGGTGAATGATTTCAACAAACTCACTTTTTTTAGAGATGATCTAAGTACTCACTTGAACCATTCTGGAGAAAAGGATCTGATGTTATCCAGCTTTTCAGTCTTGAGGCCCTCTTTCTAGCACCACTTCTGTTGAGTGTTGTTTTTACACAAGTCAACGACTAGGATCTCGAGATTCAATTTCCTCTCTTCAAAGAATAACAAAGTTATTCCCAAGGTTCTTCGGAGTCGTGTTACAACCTGCTTGGTTACTCAGTTGAAGATAAATGTGAATGTTCACAAGGAGACCTTTGCTAGTATATTCAAGACATCAAATTGCAAAACAACTTTAGTACTTTTTTGGTTTTTTTGATTTATCAAAGATTCATGTTTTAACTAAAGATGCAATTTTATGTTTTCTAAAGACAATTACTTTTAGATTTACGATAGAATTTAGAGTAAGGTAACAAGAAATTAAATAACTTGTTGAAAATGAAATCCTAATGGACATAAACCGTTGTCGATCTTCCCTTGAAAATTGAATGATGGAGAGATTTGGAACAAATCCACAAAGTATAAATTAGACGATGTCACAATTCTATACTCGATGGATGCAATCATTTGGAAAGAAAATGTATTCACTTGTGCAAGATTTTCAAAACCTTTCAAATTGTGAAGCCACCAAGATGCACGCACACACGAGATAGATTTATCGTTAAGCCCAATAGATGACATTTTCCACGCATCATCACAACAAGGTAGATAGCTAACAGCAAACTCCAACTAATAGAAATGTGGATTCCTAATGCAACAAAATATACAATTGGTGCTTCATTTGTGGTGTGATATTTCATGTTGTCTATGCAAAAGTGATGAATGTGTGCATGCTTGTTCATTATTTGCAAAGAGCCATTCATTTATTGTGTTTTGAATCTGCATTTTGATTGGTTGGAGTTTGTTGTTATTTATCTACCTTTTTGTGATGAATGTATGGAAAAGATCATCTATTGGGATTAACGATAAATCTTTCTTGTGTGTGTGTGCATCTTGGTGGCTTCATGATTTGATAGGTTTTGAAAATCTTGCATGATTGAATACTTTTTCTCTCCAAACAATTGCATCCATCGAGTGTAGAATTGTGACATCGTCTCATTTATACTTCATGGGTTTGTTCCAAATCTCTCCATCATTCAATTTGCAAGGGAAGATCGACAACGGTTTATGTCGGTTAGGATTTCATTTTCAGCAAGTTATTTGATTTATTGCTACCTTACTCCTTTAAATTATGTCATAAATCTGAAAGTAATCATCTTTAGAAAACATAAAATTGCATCTTTAGTTAAAACATGAATCTTTGATAAATTGCAAAAAACAAAAAAGTACTAAAGTTGTTTTGCAGTTTGATATCTTAAACGTACCAGCAAAGGCCTCCTCATGAACATTCAAATTTATCTTCAACTAGGTAACCAAGCAGGTTGTAGCATGACCCCGGAGAACCTTGGGAATAACTTTGTTCTTCTTTCAAGAGAGGAAATCAAATCTCGAGATCCTAGTCGTTGACTTGTGTAAAAATAACGCTCAACACATTCCAAAGTAAGAAGATGATGTACTCCAAGATGACATACTCTACTCAAAGATGAAAAGATAATCCTGTATATGCTAAAGTTGGCCTTATTACTTAGCCTTACACTTCAACATAGTCCTTGTTCATTAGCCACATACAGAAGTGAATATGAGTTATTCATCCTGCATGCCTGTATGATTCGACATGTTGCCTTCTATCTAGATGGGGTTTCGAATAGCTCTCAGAACGAGAGTCTCACAACCATAGACCAATCTAAGAACGAAGGATTTTTCTCCATGTATGCACTGCAATGTAATGCAAGATTAATCTGAGAAGATGAAAGATGCAAGATTAATCTTAATGAATTTAAACTAAGACATGATAAGAAATATGAGATTATTCTAAGAAAATGAAGCTATTCTAATGCAAATGAGCTTAATTGAAATGATATTATGAATTCTAAAATGCAGCAGCAATTCTTTATTCTAATAATGCATAAAAAATGATTAGGGGCCTTTGAATGAAGAATGGGAGTTCTTTTATAGATTGAAAGCATGCTCAGAATAGAAAGTTTCCTTTTTGAAATAAAACAGATAGAAAAGCCAGTTCAAATTAGCAAGATTTCTTTAAAAGAAAACAATGAACTCTTTTCTCTTTGTTTTTAACTTTTTTCTTTTGATTTTAACTTTTTTCTTTCTCTTTAAAGCAGAGTTAATTCAAAGTTTTTATTTCTAAACATGAGAGAAGATTTTTGAGAGAATATTTAATTAAATAAATAGAATATGACCTCATAAATGTGTTTTTCTCAATTATCTGAATAATTAAATTCAATTATTGAAATGAGGATATTTATTTAATAATTAAAT
>MU228428.1:1734565-1744801 GCA_018584345.1 Thuja plicata | reverse complement strand
CATCTTTCATAGCTTAAAACATGTTTCAATTCGTAGAATAGCAGTATTTGCTCACTTCTAGATGCAGATTTTTCACATTTGATGGCTATTCTTCACACACTTGCACTTTAAAATCCTCCGTATTAGATAAGGTCAGGTTGTTGGCTCTCGTTCTGAGGGTAAACTGCAACAATCACTCCTAATTAGGAGGCAACAGGTCGCCTCAGTCACTTCGTAGAGCAAACAATTCATGTTTGTCTTTGTGAATTCATTGATTGAATTAGGACTATGTTGCGTTTTGTGTTGAATAGAGAGGTCCACATTTAACATAAGACAGTAGTTATATGAAAAAGGTATCATTTAAGAGTGACTAATGAAGAAAGGTCATGATAGGTCACAACTGAATTGAAATTGATGAGCCTCATTGTTTCAAGCTCTAGAAATGTTTTTTTTGTGATTTTGAGTTTTTTTTCATTTTACTAAGTCTGAATCATGTAAAAATGCAATGAGTGAACACACACATTAAGCAATAAGATACAAAATGGCTAGTTTTGATTGTTTGAACGAATAAGTGTGTAAGGGTATGGCCAAGGCTCCTTGAAGCCCAAATTTCCACTAGTTTGACACAATTGAAAACACTTCAAGCACTTTCTACCTAAGGCCAATGACTTTATTGCAGCAAAGTTAGGCCCACAACTTGGTATTTCTTTGACTCAAATATGCAAAAATTTAATGAGTTTTTTACATTCTTATCTTTGTGAGACAAGGATAGGTAGGGAGCCCCAGAGCTAGAGGCATGACCCAGTTACCCTCTTTTTGAAAGCTAAAAGTAGCTTATACAACCTATAAATTTTTGTCTTAACTCAAGGAAATACATATGGTGAGTGTCTTTAGGGTGTGATCTGCATCCCTTGCACTGAAATCAACATGACAACTCAATACAAAGTGTGGTCTACTAAATAAAGTGTCTAGTCATAATTTGGGGGACTTATGCATACACATTAGGGAGGGAGACACTTAAGTCTCTACTCAACTTTACTTGGGGCCCATACATCAACCCATTATATTGAAACTCTTAGCATTTGATTGGAAGTTAAGCTTTAGCTTTTTCCTTTTCTCATTTTATATAGTGGCCCAAAGAAAGTACTGCTTTAGGTCATCCCCCTTGGAGTTATCACTTCTCCAAAGGAAGGCCTTCTAAAAATGAAAAGAGGCTATTGTGATTTCTCTTACACCTAAGGTCCGTCGAAGACAAGGGGAGAAGATGCTTTCAACACCTTGGGATCTAAACAAAAAGTGTGCAAGCGCACCAAACATTATTATTTTCAATTTCTAAATGTTAATGAAAAAGTGTTTGAGCTAAGCTAAAATAATAATGTTTGTTAATCACCCTTATGAAATCCAAATGTGATATGATCTGAAAACCAAATTACATAAATCTACACCACAAATCATTAGCAATATTATCTTCAAGTCTTGGACCCATGCATAAGCTGCACAAAAGGATTAGCCCAAAAAGTTAGTTTAAAGATAATCAAATTAGATAACAAGAAAATGTGGTTATACAACAAACAAACAACAAACAAACAAACATGATGTAAAATAATAGGCAAATGCGACATGTATTAAGGATATGCAACACTAATAGAAGCATACGCAACATAGAACAAAACGTATGTGGTGTAGAACAAAGCATATGTGGTGCATAATAGCGGACATAAAATGCCTACAACAAAAAACAAATGTGGTGCTCTATCAAAACCCTACAAAAATATCATATTGTCAAGTCTAATGCATTATAGATAAGGGGTACGCAATATCAACTAAAGTGTATGCAATGCCAATTCTTACAAATGAAACATGTGCACAACAAATGCATCGTTGTAAACATGTAGCTACAAAACTCCATTTATTATCAATTTTTCACATTGATTTCACCCAAAAATACACGTGTTGAAATCAAAATCATGTTTATAAACCTAGCTAAACCAACCAAAAGTCCAAATCTACAAACTAATTCAACAACATACCAATGAAGCACTTCTTCATGAATGCAAAATATAAAATAAAGAAAAATATACCATAACATTCACAAAATGGTTGACTACATTGTTCTCCCATCCTTCAAGGATCTTATATTGAATGATATTTTCTCTCAGCTATTTGGATCATGCATAAGATGTCATTGAAAGAATGGAGAGTGCTTGATCAATGCAAGATGTAAAACAATTATATGATAGTGACATGAAGATATGACAAAAATATCTCAAGAGTTCTCCAAGATAGTATGATCACAATTAGATTCAAATGAGGAAGTGAGATATTCTTTTATAGAAGCCCCCATAAAAATCAAGGGTTAAATTAAGAGGTAAAAATATGAATGGCTAAGATTAGAGGGGTGGGTAAAAAATAATGAGAATTAAGTAGATTAAGAGGTTTGTGCAAATGAAGGGGGGACGTGAGAGGAAAAAGATAATGAATTAAATAAAAGTATGTATCTATATATTTAATAGAGGAAAATGTCAAATAATGTGACAAGTGACATTTGTCATATGACTATGAATTTGAAGTTGATCCATGTGAATGGAAATGGTTGGTTGAAGCTAAAAAATATATCACATTAATAAAAAACAAATAAAAATATATATTTAAATAATAGAGGAAAATACTAAAGAATTAATTAAATAAATAATAAAAAATTAATTAATAGATGAATTTTGATTAAATAATTAAATAAATGAAATATTTATTTAATTAAGTGAGGACAATTTTAAGTGTCTATAGATACCACTACAAAGAAATTTGTAAATGCATAGGGAGGTACAATAATAATAATAATATGAATAATAAAATTAAAAATAAAGAGCGAGACTAATTTTGTATTGATGTCCATAGTGCGACTTCAAAGGGACAACTTTAGAAAGAATACTAACTCTGATACAATATTCTCAAGGCTACTCTATCTTTTCTATAGATTTAGCTCTAGAAAGAGCTTTGATACAACTTATGAGGAACTAATAAATGTGAATAAAATTCTTGCAAAATATAGTATGCAATAGTATAATGAATAACAAAATCAATAACAAAAAATATAAACAAGAGAATGACTTAGTTTTAAATTCACAATATTACTTTAAGGGACAACCTCCTAAAGAACATAACTTCAATGCAATATTCTCAAGATTACTCATTTCATATATGCCACTATATATATCATTCAAGTAATTATAACTACCACTTCTACATGCCTGAAAAAAATAAATTATACATTTAATTATTTGCAACTATCACTTCCCTAGATTTTATGTGTGTACACACAAATATACATGCATGCATACTATCACTCAATTATCTACAACTATCACTTGTTCACAAATACAATGAATAATTATCAAATAGGTTGATTTTCAAAACATATAATCTGAAATGTTTATTTATTATTGCTTAATATATATCAAAGAGGTTCCTAATATATTGTTATCTATAATTTATTGATGTCTCATAATCTATGACTTTCAATTAATATCTTTTCCAAAATACTAATTCTTTTGAACATTTAAGAAATATTTAATACTAAAATATAATTTCTATTAAATAATTTGTCTCTTATAAATTACTTCAATAGAATTTTTAATAAATATAAAAAATTTAAAATTTAAAATAGCCATAACCTAAAAAAAAATTAAATATAGCACCAAAAAAAAGTACAACAAAACAAACAAAAGGCTAGTTCAATAAAGGGTCCTTTTAAACCTAGCACATGCTTTCCTAGTACTAGTACCATGCTTGTATCAATGGACTAGCAAGATATTGCAAGGCATATTTATTTGACCACCATTGTACACTTCATCCCTAAACTCCCTGCCTTTTTCTCTTTCATTTTAATGGTCTTCAATTATTCTCGTGAATAAATACCTTTCAAATTATTAAATTGGCAACGTCTATACATGTCTCTATCTACTAATTATTGAGTGAATTTGAAATGGGCAACGTCTATACATGTCTCTATCTACTAATATTGAGTGAGCGAGGAATTTAGCAATTAAACTTTTTTAATTCAAATATTATCTTGAATTTGTTGTCATTTTTGAGATTTTTATCATACAATATATTGGGTTTCATTGTAAGGATTTTTTTGGTGTATTATGTTTTTTACCAAATTTATTAATTTTATAAACTAACACTTAATCTATAAGATTCTTCTGAATTGAAGTATATCTGACTAAATTTTCTGTTATAACAGTATTTGATTATTTGGATTGAATGAAATGTAACTTATCTTTGTGAAATAGTTAAAAAGAAGAGAATATGTAATAACATAAAACTAAAAAAATTTCCTAAAATTTGTTGAATAGATTTGGACAATCTGATGTGGGTATGGAAATTTATTTATTAACTTTATAAATCTTATAGAATGGAACCATGTAAACAAACATGAAAATTTATTAAAACAATATGTAAAAATCATATTTTTCCCAAATTTTGTTGAATAGATTTGGACAATATGATGTTGGTATGGAAATTAATTTATTAACTTCTTAAATCTTATAGGACGATACCATATAAACAAACATAAAAAAAATTATTAAAACATATCCAACTGAATTTTTATTTCAATCTTAATGAAATAAGATTAACTTAGATTAAAACATATCCAACTGATATTTTATTTCAATCTTAATGAAATAAGATTAACTTAGATAACCATGACATTATTAAGAATTATAATTTTTCAGATCCTAGATTCCAGTGCAGCTTAATTTAAGATTGACTAGTAACGTATTAATGTGCATCAAACATTTTGGCATTACAGGAAACCCTAAATCCATATATGCATGTTGGAGATATCACCAAGATCATACAGTTAGACAATCCCCAATCGCCACACATATGCTTACTTTAAACTTAAATATGCCTTATTTGTCTTCATACAGATCATATAGTTTAAACTGATTTGAGATTAAATTTAGTATGTGTTTCAGGGATTTGATGATGGATCTAGGGATGAACTTGATATGGAAATAAATGGGAATTGCACAAGAAAGGTTGTATAGTACATCTGCTTTGCTTTCTCCCACTTGCAATACACATGTCAGGAATAAAGAGAGGCTTAACCATTCTATAAATAATTAACTTTAGCATTCATGTACAAATAGATTCATCATGTTATGAACAAGTAGATTGGATTTGGAATGTTTAGAGTTATACGTTATGAACACGGAAAATACATTTGTCTCACATGTTGTCATGTTTGGTTGAACTGCTCGTAGTTCTTTTTGTTTCTGTGATGGCAACTTTTTCATGTATTGTAGTGGTGAAATAACATGGTTTTGTTGTTAGTTTTGGATTTTTTTTAAATCAGTCCTTGGTTCTTTGTTTGGTCAATAATATTTACTAGTCTTTATTGTCCTTTTTTATTTTTTGGCTTTTTGTTTCTTATTTGAGAAACAAGTTCTATTTGTCTTTTTAGCTATTTTGTATTTAGTTCCAAACTTTATTTCATTTCCTTCTAAATCTTGTAAAAGGTTCTTAAGTCCTTTCAAAACTTGTTTCGATGCATTCGTTACTCCAATTAAAAACATTTATCTTAATTAAAAAATAAAATAAATACAAAAGTGTCGTATTTTCCTTAGAATTTAACCAAAAATATCATGTACAATAGAAAGGTCTCTATTCTTTCAAAGGAAAAGAGGACAATTGTTTCATTGTGTCTGAACTACCAAAGTCAAGACTCAAGACCTCTTCCATACCTCATGCCATACTTCAAAACTCTAAACCATTGTTAGAGAATTCCATAGTAATTCATAAACACTGAATTTAAACCTGCATTAGGCATAGTTCAATAGCATAAGCTCTCAATTTTTATTATTTTATTTACTAAAGAAATTGAGCATTAATCCAGTACTCGATCTGAACTCTTAGTTGTTATATTTCCACTCATTTATAACCTCTCATAGAAAACACAATAGACCCCACACTATTCATCATATTTAAACCTGAAATTGAACCCACAATCTGTACAATCTAAAACAACAGCCGAGACTGACTGAATTACAAAGGAAGTTGGTCATAATGTTGTGCTATAAATAGATAGTTTTGAGTGTCTCAATCTATAGTAATTGTAAGTACTGCATTGGTCTTCTGTGATCATAAACAATGTTTTAGTGTACTTTTGTGGACCTTTTTTCTTCTGCTCTGCCATGATGTCCAGTGCTAATGGTCCCTTCCTCCAATCTTATATTCATAAATAAAAGCATCCTTTGGTTGGTAAGCAGAGTAAACTGTGTGGGTTGGCTTATGTTCACATTAAACAATGACAGTCAGAGTTTATTGACAGAGTTAAAACCAGCATGTGTGGTCGTGGCAGTGCAGTTTATTGCCTGAAAAATAATTTAGCTTTTCAATGCAATTGACCACTTCTGCCCTTGTAAAGGAAACAGACTTGCTGATTAAGAACAACCATTTCTCTCTGCCATTATTGTTACTGTTTTAACTTAAAATTTCTCAGTTGGTTTATTGTACGAATCTAGATACAAGCCTGTATTGAAGTGTTTGAAGCATTTAATGAAATCATCTGTCACTTTTATTGGTCTTTGGTATATAATTATGTATAGTTGTTCAAGTTTTATTTGAGAGTATTAAACTTTTGTTAAATTATGTTAAAATTTTGTTGGGTTTTATATAAATATATAAAAAAAATATCTATTTGATAATGCAGTGTAAGTTTTAAGTTGAAATGGTTAAGAGTTCAGAATAGAGGGATGTATATTTTAATAAGATTGTTCAAGGCGTGACTTTAATTCTGTTTTTTTAGTGTGGGAGACTCAACTTAGTAAGACTTGTGTGTTGGTAGGTTTATTGAGAGCTATTTTACTTTACTAGTAAACCAATGTCCTATTGACAAATTTTGTTAATCTAAATTATTATAACTAATTATTTGTATTATGTTGTATTTTTCTGAGAATTTTTAGATGATCAATTATTTTGTATATCACACTATTTTAGATTGTTTTAAGATAATTTTTTCCCCTTTACCACCTTCAATATTAATTTGTACTATAGACGCCAACCCAAATTGAAGATTGTCATGAGTTTGGAACATACTTCTCATCATCATTGTTTGACCACATAAACATTATATAGACAATCAAAATCATGAACACAACTTTAAGAGATTTGGTTGCTTCTTGATGATTGTTGGATAGTTCATAGATGAAAGGTTGGGATTAAGATAGGTCATTCATCTAGGATATCGATTTTCTGATTTACATTTTGTATTGTGTTCAAATATATTATCAAGTTAGAATTTGACATGATGAACATGGGTAGATCATATTAAAAACCAAAATAAATAGATTTTGGAGAGGAAATATATAAATTTAAAACTCAAAATAAAAATTCACTTCTTATTCATCAAAATGTTTAAATTGAAAGTTTGCATCATATATAACCAAAAGAACAAACAATGTGTCTAATTATACCATTCAAAAAAGGGTGAATTGAGTATATTTCACAATTTATGCTTTAACTCAAAATCGAATAATGTTTTTGTTCATAGCATTAGATTGTCTTATAATTCTTAGAATAACATTAGACCATCACATTGTATAATCCAATTTGAGCCCTAAATGCAACAAAATTATGGAGGCAACTTTTAATTTGACTCTAATCGCTTGTCATTTTTTCCTTTTAAATTGTTTTAATTAGCTCTCTCTTGGCATTAATTTATTTAGCACATTTTATGGCATTACCTTTTTAATTGTTACCAATTTAAGTTAAAGGGTGATGTGGTCATCAATGCAATTATAAGCAATTAAGGGAAAAATATGGTGTGATCACCAAAATAGTTATAGGTAATTTATAGAAAATTTTCTTATTCAACATTCAATTATAGGCATTTTAGGAAAAAAATATGTATTATCACCATGCTACTATAGGTAATTTAGGGAAAATGTGTGTTATTGCCATGTTATTATAGACAAATCAACATTATTGTGTTTAATTCCCTTGCAAAAGTTTTTTTTTTGTTCAACAGATGACTAAAAGCTTAGAATGATTGCAAATTATTATTTAAGAAAAAATTTCTCTAGTCAGTTGTTATGCATTCATTTCGAGTTAATTTTCTCGCATTACAATTTATAATTCTAGTTTTGCATTTGATCGATACATTATTGTTGGTAAATATATTTCTCATTATGATTCTTCACTGAAAATAGCTTGACTTTCCCAATAGGAAGTGAAAAATTTAAAAAATTTCAAGAGGTTCTTATTGGATTAACAATCTTTCTTTGCATTTAAGAGTGGTAACACCCTCAAAGATCATGTTTGAGTTTTTGGAGGTATGCTTATAACTAGAGAGTAGGAAAGTCATACAAACTATAACTAGAAGGAAAAGAAAACTCTAGGTATGCAACTAGAGGGGCATGAAGACAAAATTTCACACACAATGTAACTAACATAAGCAATTGGGTATGTGCGGGATCATGGTATGCCAAAAACTGGCGATGTGAAAAAATGAGCTTTTCGCTCGTCCAAAAGTGCACCCAAAAGTTTGTTGACTTTTTAGTAGGCCTGGGTGTCAGTACACCTGGCCAAGCCAAAATCCAAAGCTAAAGCATTATCAGATATCCGATATTCATCGGCGATAATATATTGTTGTTCGCGGCTGCGTTCAACATTTTCATTGTGAAAACATTGAAGCAACCAAGCAAGCATTTTTGGATATCTGTTACACATCATATATCTGATTTGCTACAGTATTGAGGTAAGTTAAATTTATAAGTTTCATTGTTATTTTTGGTTTTTGAATTGAAAATTGTAGTTTTGTTAAAAAAAACTAGGGTTGAAATGATATTGTGTATTGTTTTTTTCAAATTGATTATAAACTAGGGTTGAAATTAATATTCCTTATTCTTTATTGTTTTTGAATTAGACATGGATTCAAACCACTCATAAAACCCTCCCAATGAGTCCGCGAACAATCCAGAACCACCTCAAAACAATCCCCCGCCTTCAGATGACCAACCAGTCTCAAATCCTCAATCATTACAGGATCTCATAAGAGACAATCTAAATCAACTTACAAGATATCAGACCACATATGCGAATATCCCCACATTACGCCCCATGTTTTCCACATTGAACTCCATTATTGAAAGCATGGAGAAACTCACAAAGCATCACAATGTTGCACTTCTTTGGCGCGAATCCATGCACACCCAGTTTGATGATGGGCTTGATTATGATCAAGTTATGGATCTAAATATAACAAAACATGACATATGTAACATTTTTGTTGATCCCAAAACCGGTTTAAAAGTGAACCCTAAAAAAATCAAGTTGGCAATTAAATGGTGCACAAATGATGCAATACATGACAACTTTTGGGGTCGTTGGTGGATGGTTTCTGATAGACCACCCCACAGCAATTTGGATGTCCCATTCTATTTCATAAGAAAACTGTATGTTGAATTTGTGCTCGGTCACAAGGTAAATTATTGGAGCATGAGACAGAACCAGGGCGTAGGCTTAGGCACTCCTCAGGACAGGCCAGGGGCACAATAGGTGAAATCCCGCACATATGTCCCCCCTCCCGATATTTCACCACCTCCTACAATGTAGCATCCTGATATTATTGTTAAGGCGGGCTCACAGACTATTCGAGCCATTCACACCTTGAGTGATCTACTGGTTAGGCAGACTGCGGCATTGTTGCCTCAACCTGCTGATGCTTCTGGCCCTTCCACATCCTCCACGAGCTCACATGTTTGTGTGCCCTGTTCGTAAACAGATTTAGTCCTTTCTTCCTTATTATAGAAATGACTCTCTAATGCCCAAATTATGAATTCAATCTGAATACAATAGTTGAAAATCCCTTCAAGATTACCGGCTTTTCTCTGAATTGGTAGGTACAACTCCCTAAAATAGATATGCAATGAATAATGTTTTGATCAAGTACACTAACATGGGGGTATGCTCTTAACCCGAGAGCAGAAGAGGCTAAACTGAATCAAGCCTAAACAGGACTTAATCCAGGCAAGGAGGGATCTTTAATCTACAAACCAAGATGCAGAAATCACGGATTTTATGAACTCATACACTCAGCACTAACTAATTTACGGCTATTGCTCAATAAGATTTAGACGAAATATTAAAGACCTTTATTTGATCTTCCTTTGAATATCCCACAGCACATCCTACTGAGGTTTATTCACATCCTTGTAACAAAAGAAAGAAACATCCTTTCCTTCTTACTGT
>MU228428.1:1700970-1714908 GCA_018584345.1 Thuja plicata | reverse complement strand
GGGGTAGGGAAGATGATGGAGGTGATGATCCTGGTCCCGGGGGTGCTGATGGCGGGGTTAGGACTAGAGGTGGCCAGAGTGGGGGTCAGACTAGTGCTCCTAGAGTTGTGTTGGGCACTATTTTGGAGGATGAGGAGGCCATGGAGGAGGAGGCACCTCAGTTGGTTCAGAGAGTACGTAGGCGGACAGCTGATGTTTTGGCTCCTAGAGAAGAGGAGAGGGTAGTCATTGAGGATGTTGACATTGAGATTGTTGATATTGACGTGGAGGCTCTAGATGAGCAGAGTGTGGAGACAGGTTCCTCTAGTGATAGTGGCAGCACTGGCAGTGGCACAGGGGAGAGCTCAGAGAGTGCTGATGATTCCTGGGTTCTTAGGCGGAGAGGAGATGTGGGATTGGGAGATAGGGTGGAGGGGGCATGGACGTTGCTATGGGTGGTATGGATGATGATCCGTCAGAGGTAGAGTGCCTCACTCAGTAGGTACAGGACCTTCAGGCCTGTCTTGCCTTATCTAATGCATGTGCTACTGCTTTAGAGGCCCAAGTTACAACGGCCGAGTCTAGAGAGCGGCAGGCTCGAGCGGAGGTTCGCTCATTTATTGACAATGTACAGGATGTCTTGCACCAGGAATTTCTTGAAAGGTATTACAGATATGGGCATGATGCTCAGAGGGAGATTGAGTATTGGAGGCGTCACTATGAGGGCGCAGTTCCTGCAGCATAGAGGGTGCCTAGCTACACAGCTTCACAGAGATCCAGCAGGGCCCAGCGATCTTAGAGCAGTGGTGTGAGAGCTCCTAGTTCCTCCCATAGGATAGATTATGACATGCGATCCCCTCGTCCACCTCCTGGCGAGGGTGGGGGTAGCTCCTGTTGACTTATGTTTCATGTACCATTTTTGTAGTGGTTCCATTGTATATACTCTGAGTAGTACCATTTTTGCATCCCAACACACTAATATTTTTTGATATATATGTTGATTACCTTCTTTGATCAAACTTGCGACCATTCATTGTACTCAGATATTTGTGATTTATATGAGATGTAGCTAGTGTTTTGATATGATGTGCAATGGTTTACTTTGCTATATGTATGATTCTATATGTTTTGGTGGTTTTAGATGATGAGATGTACATGCAATATGTTTCTATTATGCAGACTCATACATGGATGATTTACTTTTCCTATGATACCGACATGTCATGTAGGATGGTGTAAATGAAATGCATGTTTATATGAGATGCTTATGGATGTATGTGATTTTATGATTATCATGTATGCAATTAACATGTTTTTTTATTTTCTGGTGTACTTAATGAAATGAACGTAATCTACTATGCACAAAATATCTGAGTAATGCATGTGTTAGTTAGAAAGAAGTTAGTTTGATAGATGTTCTCTAAGATTGATCTAATAAAAAAGATGTTCTTTTTGCATTTTTTGGATAGATATGATCTGATAGAAAGGATGAATGTCCCAAGTCATTGCCCCTGTTTCCAATAATTGTCATCATTGCATCTTTTTCATATTTTCTGCTATTCCGAAAGAGCGTTGAATGATCTAGATCACATACCACCTGGATACCACCACGACCTCTTGATAGTGAAAGGAGTAGAGGGATTGAATAGAAAGAGAACCTAGTGCACCCATATATTGACCAGTTGGGTTCAACTATGTTCCCTATTTGAAAAGAAAGAGAGCCAAAAGCACCCAAATATTGACCATCTGGATACCGCTTGTCCTCTGAATTAATCTAAAATAAAGAAACCAAGATAGAACTCCTATGCATCCAGAGTCCATCTGGATAACACTGTGAGCTCTTGATTTCTGAAAGGGAAAGCCAAGAAAACAAGATAGAACTCCTACGCCCCTAGAGTCCATTTGGATAGCATCGTGAGCTCTTGTTTGCAACATAAAGGGAAAGACCATAGAAACCAAGATAGACCTCCAAAGAAACTCAGAGTCCATCCAAAAAGTGCTGCAAGCTCTTGATTCTATAAAACCAACAAGCAAAAATAAAAGAGAAGGAATGTCCAATTCTTTCCCAGGGTTAAGCTTAGATCGTGGAACTGCGCTACTGCCAGATAAGTGACAGTGCCTACCGCATTTATCCTAAATCATCATGGCCCTAAAATTGAAGTGAACATTCAACAGACAACAATCAAAAAAAATAAGTCATGATCTATCATAGCTACTCTCCTCACATGGTGGATCCTGGAGTAGCGTAAGAACATAATCGCGAAATATAGACTGACATCTGACTGACTTAACTGACCTAGTCAACATTTTTGGATGGTTCCTTGATGCAGTTGGATTCTCTTGATTGGATTGACTCTTTGGATAGGCTTGACTGGTTTGATTGCTTTGATCATTTTGGCAGCTGATCAAGCTGTGTCAGATGGGCCCAATGCTTGTTTGCAAAGCTCATGATTGTGACAGTATTGATTGATTTGATTGCTTTGATCATGTTGGCAGTTGATCAAGCTATGTCAGATGGGCCCAATGCTGGTTCGCAAAGCTCATGATTGCAATAATTGATAGATTGATTTGATCAACTTGGCATTTGATCAAGTTGTGTCAGATGGGCCCAATGCTGACTAGAAAAGCTCATGATTGTGACAATTGATAGATGGCTTGGTTGCCAGTTTCTTGTTGTTTGAATTGATAGTTTGATAAAGATGTGTCAGATGAGCCCAATGCTGATTTGCAAAGCTCATGATTGTGACATTTGATTAACTGGGCGTGATTGCCCCTTGCTCTCTTCATAACCGAGTCGGTTTTATTGCTTGGGATTTTGCAATTTTTTTGAATGTTTTTTATGAAGATTGATTTTCTTAGGACATTTTGATCTTTTTAGGATTTTTTTATGGGTTTTCCAATTTTTAGGGATTTTTTCAAGACATTTTGAATTGCCCCCTAGTCTGGTGGACCAGTGTTAACCATGGGTAAGTGCTTGGTTCTCAGAGGGGATTGTGCTTTTGGATATAGCTTGGGTAGTCAGTCTTGCATTTGAAATCTGTGCTAGCTTTTGGAGCTCATTAATGGTGAAGATGGATTTTGAACACTCGATGCCTGTTTGTCAGGTTTTCATCGAGGTACCTACTCAATAGCGCCTGATTTCCAGGTTTTCACTGAGAGAGCGATTTTGTTTCTCTTTACTTTTTTTATTTTTTGATTTTTTTGTTGTTGCCAGGGCACCTGATTGCCAGGTTTTCACCAAGGTAACATTTTGTATTTTTTTATTTTTTTTTGGTATTTTCTGGATATGTAGATAGGTGCCTTAACCATAGAGACCTTAAGGGTAGAACCTCTTCATGTGCATGTTTTTGATGTAGCCAGGGAGTTGGTCTCCTTCTGGTGTTGCTAGTATGAATTCCCCACTCTGAGTAGAGCTGATAATAACAAATGATCCTAGCCAATTAGGCTCGAACTTTCTGGGTTTGACTCGCTCTACTTGATTCTTCTGATTTTCCATGAGGACAAGGTCTCCTACCTCAAATTTTTATGGCTTCACCTTCTTGTGATAGTTCCTTCTAAGGCAATTTTGATAACCTTGTAAGTGGTCGAAGGCATGATGCCTTCTCTCATCTAGTAATTCCACTTCACTGAGCCTTGCTACTCTATAGTCTTCATCTGAAACCAAGTTCTTCAATGATATCCTTAGGGATGGGATTTCCACTTTTAGGGGTAATACCACCTCTGATCCATAGACTAGGGAGAAAGGAGTGGCTCCTGTAGGTGTTCTCACACTAGTTATGTATGCCCATAATGCGGGACTAAGCTGTAAATGTCAATCTCGCCCTGATTCATTCACTATTTTCTTTAGGATTTTTAAGATTGTCTTGTTTGTAGCTTTGGCTTGGCCATTCCCTTGAGGGTAGTAAAATGAGGAGAACCCTTGTTTGATGTGGAACTATTCGCATAGGTCTTCAACATCCTTGTTCTGGAAAGGTGTACCATGATCTGTCAAGATTGTTTGGGGGATCCTGTATCGACAAATAATGTGGTTAAGTATGAACATTGCTATTTGCTTTCCAGTGATGTAAGTGAGGGGAATTGCTTCCACCCACTTGGTGAAGTACTCCATAGCTTCTATGATGTACTTGTGTGCATTTGCTGAAGAAGGTGTAATTTTGCCCACTAGGTCAAATCCCCACATTGAAAATGGCAATGGTGATGTGATAGGATTTAGTTCCTGGGCTGGTGCATGGATGAGTTCTCTATGAATTTGACATTGTCTACACCTTTGAACATGTTTGTGTGGATCTGTCTCTATTGTGGGCCAATAGTATCCCATGCGGATGATCTTCTTAGCTAAGTTGTTGCCACCTCCGTGGGTTCCACAAATTCCTTCATGTACCTTGTACAAATCTTTCTGGGATTCCATGGAAGTGAGACATCATTGTAACGTTCCATCTAGACTTCATCTGTATAAAGTATTTCAGAGGATGGTATACCTAGAGGCTTGGCGGATGAGGGATTTTCTCTAGTTCCTAGACAAGTTGGGAGGTAAGACACTATTTTGGATATAGTTATAGACATCTTGGTACCATGGGGATTCAGGACCAACAAGGACACATGTTGATTCCATGATAGATACCTGATGTGAGGGCACCAAGAGTTTCTCCACTAAAAACTAGAATTTTGTTTCATTACCTAGCATATCAATCAATGATGTTATGGTAGTCATTGCATATGCAGCTTTGTTCTGTGCTCTTGGGACTTTCTCGAAGAAGATGTAATGGAACTTGGTGCACAGTTGTTCCATCTGTGCTCTTTATGGTATGAGCTTCTCATCTTTGGTCATATAATCATTGTTGACTTGACTGATGACCAACTGCGAATCGCCAAAAACTTTAAGGTTCTTGATTCTCCATTGAATTGCTATCTTTAGATCGATGACCAATGCTTCATATTCTGCTATGTTGTTGGTGCATGGGAAGTTAAGTCTGAAAGACTTTGGAATTGTATCATGATCTGGAGTGATAAGCACTATCCCTGCCCCTACACCATGGTTCGTACATGATCCATCAAAATAACATTTCCATACCTCGATCGTCGGTTGTAGTTTCATGATAGATTCATCAGGAAAGTTAGAAATAATAGGTTGGTGGTCTTGAATTGGGGCCTCTGCTAGTTGATCTATGATCACTTGTCCTTTGATGGCCTTTTTGTCTACTTACTCAATGTCAAAATCACTTAAGATCATTACCCGCTTTTCCAGTCATCTAGTGAGCGCTGCTTTGCTTAGGAGGTACTTTAGAGGATCAATATGTGTGATCAATTTTGTTTGGTGACTCAACATATAATGTCTTAGCTTCTAGGAAGTGAAAACAACTGTAAGGCATGACTTCTCAATTGGTGTATAGTTTAGCTCATATCCAACCAAAGTCCTGCTTAGATAGTAGATGGCCCTCTCTTTTCCTACATCATCATGTTGTGCCAAGAGTACACCTAACGCTGATTCTATCGCTGAGATATATAGAAGCAATGGTCTACCTTGTACTGGTGGTACCAATATAGGAGACTTGAGAAGGTAGTATTTGAATATCTGAAATGCCTATTTGCATTGCTCTATCCATATGAATATGATGTCTTTATGCAATAGATGTTGGAATGGGTGGCACTTGTCTGCTAGTTGAGCTATGAAGCGTCTGATCGATTGGAGCCTTCCTTGTAACCCTCTTAGTTGTCTCAGGTTTGATGGTGGAGGCATGTCCAATATTGCTTTGACCTTTGCTGGGTCCACTTTGATTCCTCTATGTGATACTATGAACCCCAATAATTTTCCCGCTGTGACACTAAATGCACACTTCTTTGGGTTTAGACAGACTTTGAATTCCTGCATTCTGTCAAAGATGGGTCCCAAAACTTGTAGATGATCCTTTTGAAGTATTGACTTGGCTAGTATGTCGTCCACATAGTCTTCCATTATTTTTTGGATGAGATCATGAAATATAGTTGTCATAGCCCTTTGATATGTCGCTCCGGCATTCTTCAGACCAAACGGCATGACATTCCAACAATATGTTCCCCAAGGATATGTGAAAGTTATTTTGTGTTGGTCCTCTAGTGCGATCCTTATTTGATTGTAACCTGAAAAATCCATCCATGAGTGATAGCATTTGATGTCCCGTAGTTAGATCTATTATCATATCAATGTTTGGTAAAGGAAAGTCATCCTTTGGACAAGCTATGTTGAGATCTTTGAAGTTTGTGCAAATCTGTATATGGCCACTGTGCTTTGTAACTGGTACCAGATTAGATATCCGGTCTGCATATGGTATAGGTCTTATGAACTTAGCATCTAGGAGCTTTTTCAACTCTTCCTTGACTAGCAATGCAACATGGGGATGCATCTTTCTCAGCTTCTATTTGACAGGTTTGGCATTGGGTAGCAACGGGAGATGGTGTAATACTAGCTCTGTATCTAACCCTAGCATATCCGAGTAGGACCATGCAAATTTGATCATCCTTGCCTTAAAGAAACTGATGAATTGTTCTCTCTCCTCAGGGGTGAGTGATTTTTCCAAGTATATGTTCTTTGGGTTCTTGTCATCTCCCAAGTTGACTTCCTCTGTTTCTTCTGCTAGTAATGTTGATTTCTCTTCTTTCAAGGGGAGGAGTTCCTTCTTTCTATCTTCTAGAACCTCAGTGAGGTTTTCGCTAGAAGATACGTCTTCTTTTAAATTTTTATCATTCTTTTGTTCTTTTTTCTTTTGTGGACTAGAAAGAGGAGCTTCCTCCCTGAAATATGCTGCTCTGTCGAGGTTAATGGAGAAGCCTGCCTTGTGGTCTCCTGATGGAATGTCTTCCCTTAGTCCCATGAAATGAGATATTGCCTCATCATTCTCAAAGACATCTAGATCAGGTGGTCCTTGTTGATCCCACTCTATGAGCTTAGGGTGTACAAGACAGACACTTTCACAACTGTTTGGCTCTGGTTGACTGAAAGGGACTGCTGATATGGTTCCTACAAAATTAGACTGTGATGTGGACGTACCACTTGAGGTCTAATAAATGACATGTTTGTCTATGCAGGGTTGTTCGGTAATGGTCAGTTGGTCAAATAGGTATGCTAGATTTATGATAATGTCTGCCCGAGGGGAATAATATGGGATCGACGGTTCAGATTCATGAAGGGATCTCCACTCATACTCATGGGAGTCACTCTCAATAGAATGCTCATCAGATGTCTCACTTCCTTGGTTATAATTGATTGCTATGTGTAGGTTTATTCAGGATTGTGTGGCTCCCTCTTCAACGGGAAACAACTGTGCTAATATGTTGCTTATTAAGACATGCTCTGTGTTGTGCCCCCAGTGCATCTCTGCTATTTGTTCCTGATTAACTTGAATGTCTTGGCTTACAGGACTGGTTCTTTTTTGTCCATAGCCCAACCCTCTCATCTTTCTCTAGGTTGATGGTAGAGGCAATTCAAATATGCCTTGTTGCCTTGCCCCCAGCCCGATTGTACCATCGTACCCAAATCATTGTATCATTGTGTAACCATTACCATAGTTTGACAATGGTAGTGGTGGTCGGATTGTCTCAGGGGTATCTTGGTATAACCAGGTATTGATGTCTTGTTCAAAAGGATTTTCTTCCGCTATGTCTCCCCATCGGACAAAGGTTGTGGGTGGACATCTGAATAGAACAGGCTGCGGAGTTTCTATTGCAATAATAGGTTGTGGCATGCCATGAGTTCTTGGGCTTTGAGGCATGTGCATGATGGTAAAAGCCTCTTCATATCTGTATTCACCACAACCCTTGTCCATGATGGATATCTTGCCTTATTTCTGTGTGATATCTTTAAGATTTGAATCTGAAGAGGAGGGAATACTTGTGTCCTAGTTAATGACTATCTTTCCTACTTCCCGTGTGACATTCTTGGGATTCAAATCTGAAGAGGATGGGATGCTTTCATCTTGGTTTGATGGTACCTGGTTCTCAATGCTGATTTGGACCGTATTACAATATTAGAATGGATTGGGATCCCCCTCTATGATAATCTCCTCTCCCTGGTGTGGGAACTTGATACATTAATGGTATGTCAAAGGTACCACTTTCATTTCATGTATCCAAGGTCTCCCTAGTAACATGTTGTATCCCAACTCAAGGTCTAAGATTTGGAAGGGAGTGTTTTTTACCACAGGACCAATACAAACAGGTAGAATGATAATACCTTTAGAGGACCTTTCCTCTTCATCATAAGCTTTGATATTTATCCTCCTTGTGACCTCAATGCTTGATTATGAATAGCCCAGTTGCTTGATTAACTTTAGAGTACAAATGTTTAACCCTACTCCACCATCAATAAGGACCCTATGGATAGCGCTTTTGTGGACCTAGACAAGTAAGTGCAGAGGATCATTATGCAGGGGTTTATGCGGCGGCACATCACGGTCTGTGAATGTGGCATGTTTGTTAGCAGCTATATGGTTGACCATCATTTGGAAGCTCTTAGGTGTTATGTCCCTTGGGACAGCTACATTGTGAAGGGTTTGGTCAAGTGCCAGTTTATGCTATGACAATATGCGCAATAGGTCAAACATGGAGATTTGGGCAGGTGTGCACTTTAGTTGGTCCACTATGCTTGTTTGTAGATCTGAGTTTACTTTAGGATTGGTAGAGACAGTAGGTGAGGATGGTAATCCTTGCAAGACAACTCTGGTGTGACGCGTTGTTACAAAACAATTGTTACCTTGGTCTTTGATAGTGATTGTAGCCACATGGCTATCTGAAGGATTTAGGCAATTGATAACATTATCACTATTGGCATACGTATAGTTAACTTGATTTGCTTGTCCACCAGACCCGGAGGCTTTTCCCTTGTTGTGATCACAAAAGGTATTGTTGAAAAGAGTGTGATCAGTTGTGCCTTTGGTTTGGGTATTCATCACATCAATGACCCCTATGTCAATTAGATCTTGGATAGCGTGTTTCAATTGGTAACAGTTAGCTAGTTTGTGCCCTTTCACCCGATGAAACTCACAGAAATATTTGTCATTATACCACCTCGGTTTGTTTTCATCTTGTTCAAAGTCCCTGATTTCTAGGAGAGTGATAGTGTTTGATTGGATCAACTTGTGTAAAGCTGATTCTATCGGCTCTCCCAATGGTGTGAAATCTCGTTGCTAGAATTGAAACCGTGGTCGGCATTGATTCTGTTGTTGACTGTTTGACACAGCGGCCGCTTGTACAGGAGGAGGTTGGTTTTGGGTGTATGCTTGTTGAATGGGCCCTGTGGGTTTTTGGTTGGCCATAGGTGTGCCTTGCAATGACACCTTGGGTTGCGTGTAGTTGACTATCTTCACATCAATGACACCATCGCTAGTGACATTTTTGTTTTTGTTCCACCACTTAGCTTTGTCCGTTGCATTTTTTTTTGTATTCATTTGTGTGGGATTTGCAAGGATTCCTCGTTTGACTAAGTTCTTCTCACAATGAACTCCTCTTTTGATGAGTTGTGTGAAGTTCAGAGCTAACTGTAACTCTGTTGTGAATGACATGTCTGGAATTAGATTGTCAACAAACATGACTATTAAGTCTTGTTCGGGCACATCATATGTTATGCGGTTTTCTGTATTCCTCCATCTTTGTAGGAATTTCACAAAAGACTCTCCATCCTTCTGTTTGATGTTGCAAAGGTCCTTGATGTTGACCTTACACTTGATGTTATGATGGAAGTGAGCTATGAACTTTTCAGCCAATTCTCCCCAAGACTGAATGCCATGAGGTAGATGCGAGAACCATTCCATTGATGATCTTGCCAAGCTTTGTGGGAACAATCGTATTAGATATGTCTCATCATGGGCGACTTCGACGCAACTAGCAAAAAAATCTTGGATATGTTCAATAGGGTTGGTACTACCCCTATATTTGTCAATTTTTAGTACTGAGAAGTGATTTGGGAATGGAGACATGTGAATATAACGGTCAAAGGGGTATGGGTATAAATCCTCTGCGGTATAGGATTTAGTTTGCCCCTAATTTTTCTTATCCATCATTTGGGTTTGAAGAGTTTTCATTTGTTGCATTAACATGTCCGTTTGATATTGAGGCTGGTGTGTGTGGACATTCCTTTGTGCTGTGGTGGGTATGAGGCTGCACCTCTGTGTCCCTTGAGGAGGAACATAGGATTTCATCCTAGGGACTTGATATTGATTCCCCACTGAGTGATTTGTAAATGGAGGGACATGAGTAGCCCATGGTGAGTTTTGATGCATTTTCTGTTGTGATTGAAAATGGGGTTGATAATGTTGGGGTTGGTATTGCTACTGCTGAGGTTGGGGTTGAAACTGGGGTTGCTATCGGTGAGGTTGGATTTGAGGCAACTAAAGTTGGGGTTGCTATTGCGGCAGTTGCGTTTGAGGCAACTAAAGCTGGAATTGCTATTGCGGGGGTTGGAACTGAGGCAACTGAAGCTGGGGTTGTTGTTGCGGAGGTTGGATTGGTATCAGCATGGGCAAAGATATAGCCTTGGGCAGGCCTTGACTGTAAGTCATTCCTGTAGAGATGGATCCCTGTGGACATGAGGTGTTGATCCCAAGACTAGTGTGAATTAACTGCAGTAGCGGCATAGTTTCAGAATAGTTGGTGTTTGGTGGGATGGAAGGCATAGCATGAGAGCTTGATTGTCCTGGCCATGAGACCAAAGGTGGACGCATACTAGTGACCATGGGTGCACTTAGTTGTGAGCCTGTCATGCCTTGAGTAGAAGATGTGATGCCCTGGGTCGGATCATTGGTTTGATTAGATATAGTTTGTGTCAATGTGGGTAAAACCAATGGTGGAAAGATTGGAGACACAGCAGGTAACATCTTAGGAGTTTGAGTAGTGTTTTGACCTGCGAGAGGGTTTTCAGGCCATATAGTCGATACACTAAATTCAGCGGGGAGTTTGACTCCCTTCTTTATTAGCATGGCCAAGTAATGTTCAGGGTTCCTCTCTACAACAGCGGCAACTAATTTTGTGGAGTAAGCATCTTGCTCCATATCTTCAAGTTATTCTTCTATGATATCTTGGAAAAAGGCTACCCCACGGGGCTGTTCAATGAATAGAGCAGAACTGGTGTTCATGAAGGATCGTTCTCTTGCTCTGTTTCCCAAGTGGGGAAACGGTTGATATATGACTCATCAAGTTGATTTCTAGCCTTAGACCTTGTGTAAGGTCCTCCATGAGGTGTTTGAGACATAGTACGGTCTAGGTTTTGTAACTAAAACAAGTGATATAAAGCAAACAAGGAAGAAGATCCTTTCTGAGGAAAGTCCGAGTTATGTTTTGGACAAGGGTAATCCTAGGGACAGATTTTGATATAACTTGATCTCAAAGTGGTGATGATAAAAAAGATAACATTTTTTGACCTTTGCCTTGGACAAAGTCACTTTGATAAAGATGATGATGTTTGATATGATGAGATCAAGGTATTTCGAGTCTGAGCTTTCAAACCAACAATGTTTTTGACAATAATCGTGCTTTACAGAGAAAGGATAACCTTTAATGTTTAGAGATTCACACAATGTTCTTCACATTTTCCTGGGATAGACACTAGTTTTGGACACCACATGAAGAATTCTTTCAAGGTTTTTAGGTCAAAATAGGAATATAGTATCTCTGGTCAATTGCGGTACAACTTCACCGATTGCGGTAAAGTGAACAGTCGATTGCGGTAGTTTATCACTGATTGCGGTAATAAACACAATGATTGCAAAAATAAACAAGTCAAATGCGAAAAACTTCCTTCAATTGTGGCACAATGCAGGCAATTGTAGTAAATGAGTAATAGTCTGAAAAAGACTAGAGGATAAGTATCATTGCTTGATAATTTTGAAATTTTTGGAACAATGCTTCTGATTTCCAAGATAGTTGACGTTGACAACCCTAGACTTTAACACATTTGACTCATTTTGACATTTTGGATGTTTTGTTTTGCATTTTCAGAAACTAATCAAAGGAACAAGCACAATAGACACTATGTTTTGAAGAATGAAGACTGAAATTGTGTATGTTCTACAACTTTTTCAAGTTGCAAGGTTATCATGAGGTCTCAACAATGAACAATCAGATTTAATCTAGGTCAATGGCTTTAGAATACAATGTTATAGGCCCAATGCTTGAATGTTTGTTATCTCACACAGCAATTGTCACGCTACTAGGACACAAAGATCCACGATGTAGGTGCCCGTGTTTTTGCCATTTCCAAGTATTGTTGTCGTGAAGTGAAGATCTCTTTCACTACACAAATACCGTGGGACACATATGTTGGGAATCTTGGGGGGGAATTCTACAACCCCTTGCACTATAATAAGGTATTTTTTCAGAGGTAAAATGGGTTGGCCTCTAATTAATCAAGGTTGTAGTAACTGTAAGGGTCTGTGGCATCTCTCCAATCAGTTTGTACGTGCGTGACTCACTTAAGAGCCTAGTTGACCACGCTGGCTCCTTAGGAATATTCACCCGATCCAGACTATTATCAACATGCCTCGCCCGAGCTTGGCTAGATAAGATAGAACTTTGGTTCACGCCTTGTTTATATACCGATCGAAAGGATTACCGGTTTAAGGTCATCCTCCGAGGAAGAACCGCATTCCCCGGACAGGCCTTTCTAAAAATGTAAAGGTTTGTAATCTAACAGTTTGTGCAAGTGCACCCAAAACTCAAGACACAAGGTAAATCAATTAAGCTCCAAAGTTTAAAGTGTGAACTAAGCTACACCACCATACAAGCACCAATGTTCAATTTTAAGCCCAAAAGTAGGTGTTGATTGCTTGTTCAATTTTAATGCACCAATTTGAGAGATTTTTTGCCTTTGTTCAGTTTTAATTCTCACGTCAATTTTAAGCCCAAACTCAATATATGAGATGTGATATGTTTTGCAAGCACTGTTCTTTTTAAACCCAAATCGACAAATGAATTCCTTTTAGTTTTCTTTGTTTAAACAGGTTAGTACCAAAAAAGCATTATTTGCAAAATGAGAGTATATGAAACTTTGAAATAATGAATGATGCTTACCAAAACTTACCCTTCTCTGTTTTTGGTGATTTGTCTCATCTTGCACAGAAAACCAGAAAATGTCAGTTTAGAAACAAACGGATAGAAGATTTGAATCTGATATTGCAATATTTCTTGTGATTGCGGCAAAGTACTGGCAAGTGCGGTAAATTTCTGGCAATTGCGGTAAAGCACTGGCAACTGCAGTGAAATGTTGTTGATTGCGGCACGGATCGGGCAACTGCGGCACAATAATGATGATTGCGGCACGGATCGGACAATTGCGGCAAAGTGCCAGAAGAAAGAGACAGAAAAAGATAGAATAATACTGCAAAAGCCTGCAATCAATTGCAGTATTAAACCAGTCGATTGCGGCATAGTTTTGTGGATTGCGGTAAAATACCAGCAACTGCGAAATAATAAAAATGTCGAAGAAAATTCAAATTTTTAAATTTACGACCGTACGGCCGTGGTTGATCAATCCGGCTCTTCGTCTGCAAGAGATATTTGGGTTGTTTGTTCACGTCAGGTTCACCAAAATGTACGCCTATCTTCTCGTGATCCATGGTTCCCAAGCTTTCCAAAGGCAAGTGTTAGTAGCAAAGGTTTCACAAATGATACAAATCAAATACACAATACCACTAAAATGAATAACAATGAAATGTAATCAATAAAATGTACAAACAAGAGAAAGGAAAATAAATAAATGCAAACCCCACATGCTTGAAGCTTCTATTGTTTCTCTCTACTCCTTCTGAAATGTTGTTCTTGATGCTCAGTATTGGTGGGGCAATGTCTATGACTTGAGAAGTGACGCTATTTTGCTAGTTGAAACGGGTGTGTGATCGCAAGATGGCTTGAATGCTAGAACCAAACTGACATAGTAATGGCACACGAGAGCTTGAAATCCTGGATCCTTCAAATGGTTATGAAGGGTTTATTATA
>MU228428.1:1623305-1687558 GCA_018584345.1 Thuja plicata | reverse complement strand
GAGATACATTGAAATATTAAATTAATCCACTGATGATTAAAGCCATATGCTTCTAGTGTTTTACAAAGAAATCTCCAATCAACCATATCATATGCCTTTTGGAAGTCAAGTTTAATAAACATGCTTGGAGTTTTTCTTTTGGAAGCTGAATGTATTGCTTCTTGTATAATTAGGATACCATCTAGAATGGAACGTCCTGGTACAAAGCCTGTTTGTTCTTCCGATATAAGTTTAGGTAACAGGGGTTTTAGACGAGAAGAGAGGACTTTGGAGTATACTTTATAGATCGTGTTGCAAAGCGCAATAGGTCTAAAGTCTCCTGGATTAACATGATTTTCAATTTTGGGAATCACATATATGTTATCAATAAGGATGCTAAGGTTTTAGTGATAAAGCATTTATAAGAGTAGTACATCAAAATATATTATAGTACCCCATCTTAGGTCAATTACAAACATGTTTTTTTTTAAATTTCTAGATCTTTTGTTTAGAGTTATAAATTCAGTCCATGAGAGGTTTAAATGAGGAGAAATTCACACATGCACTTTAAAATAATTACACACATATGCTTTAATAAATTCCCCTGATTTAATAACAAAAACCACCCATCCTTACAACAAGCAAACATTGAAAGTAAGTGAATAGATTCCATACTACAATCTAGATTACAATATCACTCCTCTACATTACATAATTAATTCAACACATTAGATCGATTTTCTCACATGTAGGGATTAATTTCATAGTTATGGAACTAAACCTAAACAACATATAGTTATCTTTTAAATTTTGAGATCATTGTCATAGTTGTTGGCAGTCCATGTTCTATCCTACAACATTAGAGAATATATGTGAAATCCAAACCTAGTAGTGACTTAAGTTTGTTCAAATAGACAAGAAAGTAGTTTCCATGAAACCACAAGTAATTATGAGACAATTAACAAGAGTGGTAACCCTTTTGCACATTTGGCTCGATAGGGTCAGGGAGAGTACTTTTATAGATTTTATAGGATAATCGAATACAGATGAAAAGAAAATTAGATAATACAACTTAGGCACACCCTTTATATGAGGATATCATATACTGTAAGTATTTTTTACTAATACCCCTTTCATCTCTCTTTATCTTTATCTCTCTCTAGATCTCTCTACTTCTCCAATTCTCTCTCTCCCTCTATCTTCCTCTATCTTTAGAGATGTCTATCAATCCATCTCTCACTCTCTACCCCTCTCCCTCTTCCTTTTAATAGACTTCTATATCTATTGTCTATATATTTCATATTCCATCTTTTCCTCCATCTTTCTATCATTATCTTTCCATCTCTCTCTACATCTATATCTCTACCTCTCCATATGACAATTCATCTCTCTCTCTCTCTCTCTCAACATCACCTTCTTGAGTTTATTATTCAATTATTGAGCGTTAGATCCTCAAAGCTTTATACAAATTTTCACTTTGTACCAATTATTCTAGTTTAAAAGTCAAAATCTATAAATTTGTAATGCAACATCATACCTCTCTCTCTCTCTCTCTCTCTCTCTCTCTCTCTCTCTCTCTCTCTCTCTCTCTATATATATATATATATATATTTNTCATCCCTCTCTCTCTCTCTCTCTCTCTCTCTCTCTCTCTCTCTCTCTCTCTCTCTCTCTATATATATATATATATATATTGGCAGCATTGCGTCCTTGTTAATTAATTTGTGAGCATTCACTTTCATTTAATAAATGCAATTTTTACATTTTTTATTTTGTACCCTCCAATATACTTTTCATAGTATATTTTACTTTTCCAAATAAATTTGTATTCATTCTTATTCGAATTTCTATGCTCTTTTAGATATACTACTATCCGTGTAACCATTGCACCTCCTTTTGCTGCAAGTGCTACTTTAACTATAGACTAAATTATTACTGTTTAAATTATTACTGTTTAGATGAGTCTATCCTAACTGATTGGATGTGTCCATGAAATGAGCCCATATTAATAGATTGCATTTGCATTTATTTAGTTAGATTGTTTTTTTATTTAATTGAATTAGATTATTGCTCATTGCATTTAATTAAGTTAGCTTGATTATTATTGATTGTATTTATTTAATTGACCTAAATTTATTGTCTCGATGAAAATTTCAGTCGCTTCAAACTCAAAACACCAATTTGATTGGGGGCATGAAGGGTCATTTATTTGTATATTCTTAAATTTTGAATTCTCCGTTCTCTTTATATCGTGTTTATGAGCAATACCCACCCTTCATAAATCAATGGTGTCAGTCTTGCGTTTCTTTGAAAGCCCCCATCGATCATCTTGGATCATACTTTTTTGACGCAACTTTATGTATATTTATGTGATTACATTTATATACCAGACTACATTTTCCTTAACATCAATTTGTACTTCTGCGAGTTTAATCGAATGAGTTCTCTCGGATTTTGATCAATGTTAAGGCAGAAGAAGATAACAAATGGACACCAGAGAGGTCGCCGTCCAACTTGCTCCGAGTAACTGGTAAGGGTTAAGTCCTACTAAATTTATTAAGAACAGCTACAAGAGCAAGGAAATTGCATTTACTTTTGTTGCTTGACTTTCATTGTCATATAACCAAAAAAGAATGTCATTAATGCTAGTATGATTCCTACATACAGCACAACCAACAATCACTTGTTCCAAACATCAGAAAAACAGAATCTTAGAAGTGCATAAACTACAGTTACATTTAAAATATAAATTTTAGTATGGGCTATCCATTTAAAAAATGTTCAAATCAGATACTCTTTGTATACTTTTTTGCAAATCACAAGACTGACAAGTAAATTTGACACAATTTAGTGTTGTAAATCTATTTAAAATATCATTGTTCATTCAAAGTTAGGCTATTTTAAAATCTAGATTATTTTTTAAAAATGTTAGGTTACAAATAATAAGCAATTGTTAGTATCATGAAATGTACAGCTATAACGATTTATGAATAATAATTACAATTTGATTTTGTAATGACAAAGTAATGCATGAAATCTTTATCAAACCTATTAACCAAAGAAGAATTTGTCTTTGGAAAGGAATATTCAAACCTAGAAATAGTGCTTCTAATCCTCTATCTAGACCCTTTTGCCCAACAATATATCACAATTCATCTCATCCCAACTACTGAAATGCAAGTTAAGGAACTGGTGTATATTTGCTTCTAAGATTTGTCATAAAATTTATTTGGTATCAAATGTAATAGAAAATACAATTCAAAAAACTGAGTTATGGAAAAAAGAAAATATAGGACTTAAAAGTTGAATTCCAAAATTTTGAAGGCAAAACGTCTACGTTCAAAAAAGTCGAGAAAATAAGAAAGACCTTTGTTTTCAACAGTTCTTTGGTCCTAATATAGTTGAAATGACAGTTGATATGAAAAGTCAATCTCCACTAATGCTCAGCTTTTTTCACACTGTCATTTCATCGGTCAATCCATCACAAACCACTACATCAAATTTAGTACATTCAAGACAGTTTAATCCCAACATTTATGTGAAGATAAAAGCACTTCACTGACTTTTCTAAAAGCAAATGTAGGCAATCAAGAAAAATAAAACTATTAGAATCTGTAAAAGGTGTTTCACACATTGTATCTAGAATCCGTAGCTAATGCAGTGAAGCCATCCTGGCTTAAAATTTATGTGATTAGTGGCGAAGATGAATCCTGGCGATCAATGGAGGACTTGGACACCTCAATAATAGAAGGGTGCTCCTCAGAGCAACTATGACCATCATCACTAAACATGCCAGGTCTCATTTTCTGCACTTCGTCATGGGTGTATATCAGAATTTTGCATGCCATATTACAGAACTCCCTGTAAGATATGAAAACACTATTTTTTGAGAATATACAATGGCAAACTCTGAATTCAATTTCTAAGATACATAAAGGCTGTGACCATTACAAATTTATAATCTGACAAAACATTTAAGAGTATATAATAAAATCTTAATCACTAAAATACTCACTGCCAAGGATCATCCCCAACAAGCATCATATCATCTTCACTGTCAGTGTAAACAACTTGCCACCCCTTGTCAGGATCATTTAGTAGACCTTCCATATTGAACAGACGCTCTAATTCTCTGATCAGTTGATCATACCCATCAAGCTTTGAGAGATCAACTGCTCTCCCAACTACATTCCCTTGCTTATGAACCTACACCATATTCATCAGAATTTTCAGAAAAATAGAATGGAGGCATCACAAATAAGAAGGCATTAAGAAATAGATACAAGACCAAATAAAATATCATGAAACAATAACAGCTAAATGAACACACTTTTGTACATTTACGCCCCGAAGCCTGAGTTAAGTTTGGAATATTGGAAACTGTCTGTACTGTAATTTGCTCTTCTGAACCATCCAAACCTTTTGGTTGGTCATTCTGCTTAAGTGAATCAGTTGTAGGATCATCAGGATTTTGTGAGGTGCATGACTTAATAGTTTTGTCATTGCCACATGTTGCAGGTGAACCTTCTTGGGTAACATGATCAGAAGGGACACTTCTGCTAATAGTGTCAGCCGTACAAGCAGGTTCCTCAATTAAAGAGAAACCAAAGAGTTTACAACTTTGCTTTTCTTGGACTCCACCTTGGCCAGTTCCTGTGGAAAGTTGATGCTGTTTTGCAGATTCTTCTGTCAATTTGCTCTGTCTCTCTGAAGAACCATTAGAGGGAAAGTTAGCTTGGTACAATGAAGGTAAAGTACCTTGAGAAACACAAGGTAAAACCGAGGGGGACTTCCAGTTCCATCCAACTGTCATTCTGGGAACATCACACTGTGCTGCACTGCCATGGTTAAATAGCTGCCAATGATCCCCATAGAGATAGTTAGTTTCAGAACCTGTCATTCTGTAACCTGGGTATCTGACTGATGGGCACAAATCTGGCCCATTTTTCTCTCTAGTATCAAAGGGAGAAGACCTTAATGAAGTCATTGGAATCAATGGTGATCTTTGACTGTCCATAGGGAGCATGGCAGCATTCTCTGCACCATTTGATTGAAGCAAAAAACTTGAATGAGCCTTGTTTGTATTTGAGAATTGTGCATATGGATAATCCATAGTACTTAATCTGTCAGTTCCATATGAATCACCAATACCTTTATCACAGAATACTTCTGGGAAAGGAGCAATATTAGACCTTCCTAGTGAAGACCAATTTTTATGACCAGCCCATACCCCAAATCCTTTAGCCACACCCTCACATCTTTTGCAATCCCAGAGTTGATCCTTTATCAAATCAACTACGGTCCTTGTATGAGGGGGCTTTGAAGGCATAATTTCTTGACCTTGCAAGACCTTTTGTAATCTTACAGATTCACTAAAGTCTGACAATCTACTTGGAATCTCAGATCTTCCTTGTGAAGACCAAATTTCATTACCAAGTCGTACTGTTTGAAAACCTTCAGGTACAACATCATGATCCCGCTGATCTGATGCTGGACCTTTCATCAACTCAGCTCCATCACTTCTTATAGGAGCATTAAAAAAAACTTTTTCTTGACCTTGCAAGACCTTTTGGAATCTCATTGACTCCCCAAAGTCCAATAGCCTACCCCCATCTGCAATCACATTAAAAATTTGCATTACAATCTAGACTTCAGAATTTTTATTCCTGTTTCTCTATAATAGATTCATAGAACTTAAAATATACTACTCATACCGGGCAAGGCACCATCTACCGCTGTAGTAGATGGGGTTGTTTTAAATCTCTTCAGTCTCGTACCAGATGAAACATTCAGCCCTGCAACCCCAATAGATGGCTCAATTTCCCATGGAGAAACTCTTTCCTGCCGTTCATTTCCAGTATGTTCATCCCATTTGACCTATATATTAACAACCAAAATGAAATGCAAGTTAGAAACTTAACAAGCATGAATCACCTCTTTAGTCAAGAAATCAAATTTTTGCCCATTGTGTAACCCTAGCCTAAGCAAAATAATTCCTAAGGAAACATTCAATATAATTAGCATGCACTGTTAAGTACATCTGATACGGGAATACAAAGTGGCCTGCTGTATTAAGCAATGGAAATACCTTCTTCAAAATGATGTTTTAATACTAAGTTAAAACCAATTATTACAATTTATTAAGAATTATGAGTGTTAATTTAGCACTCACTAACAAATAGTTCCTCTACTCAATTTTTTATTTACCAGAGAAAACCTTTGATGTATGGATTGACATCCTAGAGAAATTTCAAAAGTCCAGACGAGGTGAGAATAAGATTAAAGGCAGCAAGAAATCTTCAGTTTTACTTTTAACAATCTAAGTTGCCATAAACTCAAAAGACAAATCCTCTGTCAAATATGCTTCTTTTATTAAAAGCCAAAGCCTTCTGCATTGATAAGGAACATCTAACTTGAAAATGGTTGTATATATCATGAGTCATGACAGATGGAGTTGATGACTGGAATTCTTTTCACATTAGAAATGTTGTAAGTAGAAACCAGGGGGAGTCGCATTATAGCTCTTCGAGAATCCATCAAACTAAATAATTCCTTCAGGAGCTCCCATCAAACACTTCAACATTAATTTTCCTTATTAAATACGTGAATTGTGCCTGCAGGTAGCACTGCAAGAAAAAATCTTAGTCATTTCTATCTTCACCCATTATATGTTAAATATGTATTATGTTAGTTAGTGAGACCCCTAAGGAAAGTTGTGAAAGAGCACCCAAACTCTTACAGAATAAAGAGTCAAAGGAATCTATGCAAAAAGCAAAAACGACCAGATTTTAACAGTTACCTCAAGTACAGCTAACACAAATTTCTCCTATCTTTCAACTTACAAAGTTGAGGAAGTTTGTTATATATAATAAACATCAAGATCATAAAAATCGTAGGAGTCTGTCAAGCAACTTGTCATCTATTGGTTCAACACTAGGTGTCAGCCCTTTAGGTCTGTTTGCTAAAATTTGCAGTATAGAAACAAACCCCTTGCTTATGTAGCTAGTGTTAACAGAAAAATTTGGTTCAGTACGACCCTCAAGACTTTGATATCATAGTAAAATCTCAATCCTTGAAAAGATATTTTATAATTTTTATAAAGATTACAATGAAAGCTCAATTTTTGAAAGGAGATCTTATATTTTTTATAAGATCCCTCTTCTCATAAAAAAATATATTCTATGCTTGCTTGCTCTTTGAAAAATATTGGTTTTGGCATTGTTCTGGGTTTTGACTCCAAGATCTAGGAGAATGTAAACAGGGTTCGCTGAATTTTGGCCATGAAGTTCGAAATTTGGCGAACTTCAAAACTGCCAAAAGAATCGCTGAAATTCATTGAAGATTCGTTTATTTAAAACATTTTTTTTAAATGTTTATTAGGGTTTTCTTGGGTTTTTTTCTGTCTATGTATCCACATTTGAATTTTGTTGTTGCCCAACATGAACACAAACTCAAACCTTGTGAGATAGAAAGTAACCCTAACCCTCTCACGGAAATTTCTTCTAATATAATATGTATGGGAAACTTTCTTGTTCAATTAATGTCATTGGAACGCTTAATTCTAAGTGCACGGGCTGAGAAGTTTGTGATTGTGTAGGGCTCTTGTGTTGAACCTATAAAGTCTTGCTTCGGATGTTTCTGCATCACAAGATTGTCGCGGCTTCAGCTTTGGCCAAATGTGGTATTCCAGTTGGTGCTTGGTCTGACTGGCAAAAGAATAAAATTTTGCTCATTTCTTTTCTGATGCATCTATGATTAAACTGTATAGAAGGAAAATACTAATAGCATGCTCTATTTGTGCTCTATTTGTGCTCATAAAGAAATACCATGGCCTCATGTTTTTGTTTGATGTTATTTGGCCTTCAGGAGGAGGAAAGCATTTTGTGGTCATGAGAAAACTGACTTTCCTAAACTAGTCCATCCTCAAAGACCCAAATCTCTCTTTTCAGTCACAAATTCCTCCATAAAAACAACAGCAGTCAATCTACAGAAACAAACATTAAAAAGAGAGGGACCAGGGGCACAATGAGGAATTTTAATTAAGACATAATTGACATGCTCCCTCGACATAACAGTATTGACAGATCTCATCTTATCACAAATACAATCCTTGGCAGTAAGAGGATTACCTCTCATGTATCCAGTGATCCAGACCATAGAATGCCTGACCCATGCCGTTTGGGGTCATCATGGATAGGAATGAATCATTTTTGTCTATCTCAATGTGCAATATAGTTCTCCCGCATGGGAACGAATCCAGTTGGGGTTTGCCTGGCGAATTGGTTGGGCTCAAATTTTGGAATTCGTTCACCATACCAGTGGAAGCAACATGACAATTTCCCAACCAATTTTGATATTGGTCCTCAACGTCAAGATGGAAATTTTTATCACTCAAAGACCGATATCTTGGTCTAATAATTTAAGAGAGTTTTCAACTTTTGAGCATCAAGATTAGCCATTGTTTAGGGCTCAAACTTTGGCATTCCAATTAGAAATTTTCCTCGTCATGGGAAGCCATAAATTGCAAATAACAAACTGATGCAGGAGCATGCTGCTTGCTGTGGCAAAATAGGATTATCAAAACAAGATATGGGCATCCATCAAATGGATTTGTTGAGAAGGCTTCAGACACTTGGCAGGTGTAACACCAAATTCAATAACTTTGTCAACATCCCTGGTAGGCACATGGATATCATTTTGCAACCGTAGCATGACTTTAGGTGGTGAGCATGATGAAGTTTTATTTTTCTAAAACATTGAGAACCTATCAATGACCATTAGGGGAAAAATACTGGGAATAGGTGAAATTGAACAGCAGGGGCAATTTAGAGAATAAAAGGAATCAAATTAAAGACAGAATCTAAATTGATTCAGCTTGGCACTTGTTTGGTCAGGATATAAAAGGCAGATTCAATGGAAAATTTGAATTGATACAAGAGAGGGAGCGGATGCAGTTACTTAGAATATGTGTGGAAGAAGCAAGGATATAAATATGAGTGAGGGAAGCAACGTCGGAGGGGGGGATTGTAACGCACAAGGAGTGGTGGTAAGTGTGTAGCTGCTTGGGTGTGGTTGCAGCCAAAGCAAGCAGAGTCTTATAAATTCAGAGGCAAAGAATGGAAGGAGGGGGAATCACAAAGAGAAGATCACTGCTGTGTGGTAGATAGGCTATGAGGCATTGGAATAAGGTCGATGAGAGGCCACGATTGTTAAATTTGTGTTTGCAGATTTAAGAGAGCAAGTTTTGATTTCTTTGTTGCAATCCTAGTATTTTTTTGTGTAAAAGGCCTCTATTTATATATGGTTTTTTCGTGTTTGAGTTTGAAGTTTGTAGGCACGAGGTTTGTCCTTCTACATCGGTGGTATCAAAGCGGGTTGATTTTGAGTGTGCAGGCAGATTTGCCGGAGGGAGGCAATTTGCACCAGGATTGAGCTTGTGGGTGTTGTGAAAAATGTATGCAAGAGGAGCCCAATGTGGTTGGAATATAGGTGGAGTTAGAAGAGGAAGAAATGTGGTAGATAGGCTATGAGGCATTGAAATAAGGTCGATGAGAGGCCATGATTGTTAAATTTGTGTTTGCAGATTTAAGGGAGCAAGTTTTGATTTCTTTGTTGCAATCCTAGTATTTTTTTGTGTAGAAGGCCTCTATTTATATATGGTTTTTTCTTGTGTTTGAGTTTGAAGTTTGTAGGCAGGAGGTTTGTCCTTATACATCGGTGGTATCAAAGCGGGTTGATTTTGAGTGTGCAGGCAGATTCGCCAGAGGGAGGCAATTTGCACCAGGAATGAGCTTGTGGGTGTTGTGAAAAATGTATGCAAGAGGAGCCCTGCGTGGTTGGAATATAGGTGGAGTTAGAAGAGGAAGAAATCCTCCAGATGTTGTCCATGGTGATGATTTTAGAGCCTCGAGAAGGCAAGTTGAAGCATTACAAGAAGAAATTAGAATAGGTTTTGCTCATTGGAGAGAACCTAAGAGTGAAGAAGATGAAACTATAGAAAATGACAATGATACGAGTGATGAAGAAGATGCGGCAGCAGCAGAAGTTGTGAATGATCCTTTGGTGAGCGTATTGTCAAAGAATAGGAAAGAGATCAAAGATTGATGTCCCTACATTCAGTGGAAATCTAAACCTTGAGAAATTAAGTGATTGGATAAACAACATGGAAAAGTATTTTGAATTTGAAGAAGCTGAGGACCCTAACAGAGTGAGATTTGCAAAGACCACATTGAAGGGACATGCCTCTATTTGGTGGAAAGGGGCGCAGCTTGAAAGAGGAAGAAGAGGTAAGGACAATTATTGATGGGATATGATTGGAGAGAAAATGAAAAAGCAGTTTATTCCAGGTGAATATGAATCAGGCTTGTTAAAGAAGATACAAAGTCTCAGGCAAGGAGAAAGAACGCTGAAAGAATATACAAAAGAGTTCCATAGGATTTTGATTTGTATGGGTCATTCGGAGGCCAGCAAAGAGGAGGCAGCCCATAACATTAATGGTTTGAAGCCTAGTATACAAGAAGAGATGGCTTTGGTGAGAGTTTACACAATGGAAGGTGCATATCAGTTTGCCTTAAGATTGAAGAAAGATTGAACAAGAAACTTGAAAACACGCAAAGAGGAAGAGGCGGAGATGAAAAGAAAGAGGGAAGATCATATGGAGATTGGGATGAAGATTCAAATCAGAAAATTTTGAAAAATGAAGACCAAGGCAACAACAAAAATCAGAGATAAGAGGATTCAAATGGTCATAAAGATCAAAGTTCAAGAGGTAGAGGACAATCGGGTAGAGGTTTTGGAAGGGGAAATTACAAGATAACTCGTTTTGAATGTAGAGGACACAAAGTATATGAATATCCAAAACATGGAAACACGAGAAAAAGAAATGAAGGAAAAGCAAGAGTTGCAAATGTGAATGAGGAAGATGCCAAGTCATCACAATTAGAAGATGCAGAAAATGAAGAAACACTTGTTGCTAGAAGAGTCTTGATGAATGCAGGACAAGAATCAATTCAAAGGAAAAGTTTATTTCAAACAAGATGTAAGTGTAAAGGTGAGGTACGCAATGTCATTATTGATGGTGGAAGCATAGACAATCTTGTTTCAAAAGACATGGTAAGCAAGTTGCAGTTAGAAAGAAAAAGGCACCCACATCCATATCAAATTGCTTGGATGCAAGATTATCGAAAAGTTTTGGTGAGTGAACAATGTTTAGTTAAATTTAAGATAGGAGATTACCATAACGAGGTCTCGTGTGATATCATGTCAATGAATGTCTATCATATTTTATTGGGAAGACCATGGCAGTTTGACAAGAAGGCAATGCACAATGGTTATGCAAACACACACATTGATGAAGGATGGAGTTCAACATAAATTGAAACCCTTGAGTAAGAATGATGAAAACGTATTAAGTACACTAGTAAATGTTTGATTAATGGAGTTAAAGAATTGGCAAAAGGATGAAGATGAAGACTATGATTTGCTCATGCAAGTTGTAGCAGTGTCGATTGCATTCCAGAGGGGTAGAATGACAGTTTCGGTGGAGAAGGAAAAAGAGGTGAGATCCAATTTTCGTGAGAACATTGTTAAATCTGGTTTGTTTAAGGATGATAATATTTGTATAAGAGAAACTATTGCGGAAAATAATCCATTGGAAGATTGAGTTATAAATGAGGGAGAAGATGGATAGGGGAAGGGTGGGTTGATGGATGATCTATTGCTTGATAAAGAGATTGTTGACGATGAACGTTTTGTAACTAATAGCTTGTTGCGAGATGGGAAAAAAAGAATCCCTCGATTGTTTTTCTAACATTGATGTGAATGCAGAGGAGGAAAATTTTGCAGCAAAAGTGTCATTTGGAAGGCATGAACAAAGAGGAACATGGTGTCACCCTAGAGAGGGACGAACAACAATTTTCTGCAATGGTTTCAAGGGATAAAGTAATACAAAAATTTGACTATCAAACTTAAAGGAATGACATTGAAGTTTTTGATTTTCCAAAGTTTCCTAGTGCATATTGGTGGGAGATGGAATATGTAACAAGAGGAAGAAAAAGAGGAAAAATGGAGAATGGGAAAGACATCAAATTACAAGGGAAACTAGTTAAGCATATTTTGGAAGATGAGGCAAAGAAGTGGATCCAAGATAGGGATAAGGTCTACAAATGTTTCTGAGTTTAAGTCAGGAAACATTTTCTTTCTACCATGGGTGTCTAATACAAGAATATCCTAATTGTTGTGGCAAAATGGGAGTATCAACACAAGATATGGGCATCCATCAAATGGATTTGTTAAGAAGGCTTCAAAAACTTGACAGGTATAATGCCAAATTAAACATCTTTGTCAGCATCCCTAGTAGGTGCATGGATATCATTTTGTAACTGTAGCATATGACTATAGGTGATGAACATGAAGTTTTATTTCTTTAAAACATTGAGAACCTATTGATGATCGTTATGGGAGAAATACTAGGAATAGGTGTAATGTCATAAATTGTATCCCCATACCATTTCTTGCTTATCTAGGCCCTATTTTAGATTGTGTGGCCTCCCACATACATTTCCGCTTATAACACTTTGATTTCGCGCACATCTCTGACATCCCCATACCAAATTGGACTTCAGATCCAATTTTGGGCCTGCATTGGGTGGTCAAGGACGACTAGGTGGGTCAAGGGCAACTTGGGTCGCCCCTGACCCCGAGTATCAACCACAAATTTAAATCGGGTAATGGTTATTTGGTTCTAGCAGGATTCCTAAATCCTCGTCAGCCTCCTTTAAGTTTTGCACCCTGAAATGGTTAGGAGAGGTATATAAACAAGGTATCCTCCCTCATTTTTGCAATCGATCGATCCAATTCAAGTAAGCGAGCAAGCATTCAAGCATCACGGATTCAAGACATTTCATCATACCCTTCATTGTGGAAAGCTTCAGTAACCTTTATGCAAGCATCTCTTTTATGATTTCCTTTTAAGTTTTTGTGGAGTCTTGTTATTGCATCAACACTTGTGATCACAATCAAAGAGCATTGCATCATCAAGGTATAAGACATCTTATTTCTCAAATCTAGCTTCTGCCATATATCAACACGCTTTCCTTTCAAGCATATTTCATTTCGATTTCATGGTTGATTCCAAGACTGAGGTTTGACTTAGGCAAACTCCTTTCTACACAACCTTTTCCCTCCTTTTCTATGTGCGGGAACAAATGGCGCGAGTGCGGGAAGGCCTTTGAACAAATCACAATAAGGGCTACTACTTGCAATTGATTTCATCAAAAAGTGTCGGGTCAAGAGCAAGCAAGTCGTCCCTATCTTGGTCTAGGGCGAGGGAGTCGCCCTGACCTTCTGCTTCGGCCCAAAATTTGGTTTGCAGGTCAATTATAGTCTCTAGTTCTCAGATCTAGTCTCGTAATTGGTCTATCAATCCACAATCATCCTATGCATGCAAAAAACTATCGTTTCCCTCCATCTAACCCTAGATCTTGCATTTCTCAATTTCATTTGCATAGTCATAGTCCCCACATAGTGAAGGATTATTGCATTTTCCTAGCGCTTGAGCCTCCTTGAGCCCAACAGATCATCTTCCTTCCAATGGAAGAGAGGAGATAGGCCTAAGCTTCCTAGTTTGTACATGTGAGCTAGTGAACACTATTTGAACACTATTTCTTCATTACAAGGTGAAGTTGAATGGCAAGGGCAGATTAAAGAATAAAAGGAATCAAATTAAAGACATAATCTAAATCGGTCAGAATATAAAAGGTAGATTCAATGGAAATTTTGAATCGATACAAGAGAGCAAGTAGAAGTAGTTACATAGAATATGTGGGAACATAGTTCAAAAACTCGCGTGGACTCGCCTTGAACTCGCGTAAACTCGCGAGTCCAATGGCGATCCGAGTCGAATCGCCATGGACTCACAAGTTGAGTCCTGGCAAGTCCTTGCCCAATGACTCGCAGGTTATTGACAATGACTTGCGCAAGTTATTGATCAGGACTCACGAGTCATTCACTTGGACTCGCATCGTCCACTCAACGCGCCCAACACATGCATAAAGTTGTTTTTTTCATTTTTCTCTCATTTAGATATCTCAACGCCTACTAGTTTAAGGCTTGAAAAATTGAGTTATATTAGGAGAGGAAAGAGGAGGATATAGTCATTAGTTTGCTGTTTTTCACATTTGGACATATCATTATATCTAATTTTGTAAACATTTATAAACTTATGTTGTTGTTATACATTTTTTAAGTTTGCAACTATGATGATATTTCATATATTGAGTGTTTGAGATTCATATGACATGTGTAATGTAACAATTATGGCTCTTATGTTCTTTAAATGCATTAATTTATTTTTGTTTTTATGTAAAACTACGGTTTTTTCCTTTTGCCGAGTCCTTTTGCAAGTCCGAGTCTGAGTCCAATTTTTTGGTTTGCCAAGTCCATGGCGAGTCCAAGTCTTTAAACTATGTGTGGGAAGAAGCAATTACAGGATATAAATGTGATTGAGGGAGGCAACGTCAAAGGGAGGAAGTGCAATGCACAAGGAGTGGTGGTAAGTTTGTGGCTGCTTGGGTGTGGTTGCATCCAAAGTGAGAAGAGTCTTAGAAATTCAGAGGCAGAGAACGGAAGGAGGGGGGAATTGCGAAGAGATCACCGCTGTGTGGTAGATAGGCTGAGGCATTGGCATTTTTGTGTGAGGTTAAGGTCAATGAGAGGCCATGATTGTTAAATTTGTGTTTGCAGATTTAAGAGAATGCAAGTTTTGATTTCTTTGTTGCAATCTTAGTATTGTTTTGTGCAGAAAGTCTATTTATGTATAGTTCTTTTCTGTGTTTGAATTTGAAGTTTGTAGGCGGGAGGTTTATCCTTATACATCACAAGCCCAAGCCCACTAAATAGAATAAAAAGAAAAATATGAGATATAAACCCAGAAAAGTTACAAACGAAACATGGATTGAAACGGCAAACCTAAGAAAGCACCAACTACACAAAGAAATATAAGCTGCTGCTTGAGCATCCCATAGTTTCTTCTTTCTTCCACAATCCCATCTGACCTGAGCTCTATCACCATAAAATTCTTCCGAAACCAATTTATTTGCAACATAGAAGAAAACAACACTAACGCCAAGTAGGATGACATTCTAACACCAAAAAAATTACATTTGCTTGCACATGTGAGCAAGACGTAAGTCCTGAGTTGAAATGACAGTCAGAATCATGGTAGAGAAGAGGGAACGCGGGTGACATGCATGAGAAGGAGGATGCAGGTATGAGGATGAAAAGAGAACTTGATTCAAGGAAAACCCAAACAAGGGCATCATCCAAGGTTTAACAGTAAAATTCCTATTACTTGGCCTGTCCAATGGGGCTTGGTACCTTATGATATAGTTTATGATCATGATGGTTGGCTGATAGAAAAGAATATTGGATGGTTGGTGCTTCTCTATAGCAGTCTTTTGAACCTGGTGCTCTTCATGCAGACTCTTCTAATTCTATTTCTGAAGGTAGTTGTGATTTTCATGTTGCCAGCACAAATAGCGGTGTTTATTCTCATGATGTTGTTACTCCTTTTAGCGGCGTTGATCCTAGTTAAGGTGTTTTTTTTCTATCAAACGTCTTGCTCTTGATGTTTGTCATTTGTGGTAAAGGACAAGGTGTTGTTTCAGATGTTGCAGGGCAGTTTGATTTTCATAAATCTCTTGGGCTTTCTTCTGACAGTGATTTTGATATGGATTTCTCTCATCTGCCAGTTGTTCTTATTAAGATGTACCCAGAATCTTGGCTTTAGGAGTGTATGAACTTTAGATAATAAGGGCGGTGGAAATAATTAATGTTTTAAAGATCTTTTCATCTCATCTGCTGTTAATATTTTGGTATATTTGCTACCTCAGATTAAGCCTTGTTTGGTGGATTTGTATAGATATTTACATGATGGTTTACCTTTATGGCTAGGTTAACGGTTGGATAGTTGTTCTTTGTATCAGTCTTTTTTTAAAATTTTCTTGTTACAGCTTGTGTTCTATATTTATAATCTTTGCAATCAGCTACTTGAGCTATATTTGTAAACTATTTCCAAACTAAAAAAGTTCAAATGAGGTAGAAGAAATCAACATAATTCTCCTCGCAATACAACCAGAAATGAGCTAGGCAATAAAATGATAATAGTATTAAAATAACAATACTAGTTTTGGACTTGAAATTAAGAAAATATTATTCTAATACTAAAAATTTTAAATTAAGCCTTGAAAAGATGCTGAAATCTGCATAGCAATTTCAGTTGAATATATAAGCAAAGAGTTGAAGTTCTAGCACTTTAAATTCTGGCTTTTTTGGTTTCCAGGTTGACTAGGTTGAGTATGGTGCCACCTTTTTCATGTAAATATGGCTGACTTGGCAAGATCGGCGTATTTCATAGAAATTTCTTTTGGAAACTAACTTTAAGCAAAATTATTTAATGATTTTGCAACTTTATAATCCTGGCATAGAATAATAATGATTGAACACTTTCAAAGGCGTGCCAGTAGAGGTTAGGCGGAAAAATTGATTGGTTATGCCATGGTTAAATCTCATCAACAAAGATCTTATTGACCGTGCTTATTATTTATAATGTTTGGCAGAATTTTGGTTCACCTAAGCCACTTCATGATCCCAATGAAAATATCAAGCAGCCAAACCATTGGAAATGTAAGTATAATCTAAAAAATAACAGACATTTCTTTGAAGTATAATCTAAAAAATAAAATGTCTGTTATTTTTGAAATGTCTGTTATTTTTTAGAAAATTATACTTACTTTTTTGAAAATTATACTTACTTTTTTAATAATTTTCTTTGTGTCACATCCCTGCATATTTTCCATGTGCATCCTCTCCCTTCTCCCCCTCCTTTCCCATCCCCCTTTTTATCCAGTCTTTGTCCGCAACAACTCATTTTTCTACTGCTTGAGCTCTCTTACATCCTGATGATGGATCACAGAGTGTGATTGGAAACATTGACGCAAAAAACGCATACACAATCAAATCTAGAAACAGCAGCAAGAAACATTATGGGTTGCAGAAAGCTAATATCATTATGGGTTCTTTCCTATGTCTTAGGGGGCTTGGGATTTGGTTATTTTTTGTTGTTTATTCAAGTGTGCTTGATTTTTTTGTAACTCCCTGATTTTGTCAGATATTCTGTCATACCAACCTTCAGCATACTTTTTTATTCTCTTGAGAGAGAACTCCTATAGGACCCTTGATTAGGGTATCAAAAAATATAAATGATTGCTAGAAAAATCCTTCAATATTAGCTTGTAAAAGCCAGTATATCGCATACTTTGCAAGACCAGTATTTTCCATCAGTCAGCTCATTGTGCTTTCACATGGGAACAAACTGAAAGAAATAAAAGGCATGCAAGCCTAATTCAAGGGCCTCCAGATCAAATATCATAATCTCTTCTAAACCTACAAAATGCTGGAGAGTAAGATGTCATTCTCTGCTTCCTCATATTGTTCTTCTCAGACTCTCGATTATGTATTTCAAGAGGCTCTGGTTCAACTCCATCACTTAAGCTCTCCTCATTCAGCTCATCTCATACCGAATCTGCTCATTGAAAACATGCTCAGCTGTTTCGTCTCCAAGGGCATTTAGACACATCTTTTTGTTCTTTAAATCATGCCATCATGCAATACACTAGTCCTAATAGACTACTGAAACATTTCTAGTTTGATTGGCTTCCAATATCACTAGTCCTAAAAAAACCCCATTGCTGAAAGAAAACATTCAGCAGAGGAATTCTATCGATTCCAAGTCCTTGTGCTACGCCTATGACTTGAGGTATTGTCTGAGATTTATTTTGAGGCTGATACACTTCATGCTGCTAGCTCCATTCACTATCAACACTGTTCATCCACTTCAGCAAGCATTCCTAAGCATGGTCACTGTATTCGCCATTCGGTTCTGACTTATGTGTTTATTTTGGTTGGCCTCAAAACTTAATCGTCCCCAATGTTATTTTGGGAACTTAACCACCTCCATCAAGACTCTCGGGTTCTTATTTCAAGGAAAAAATTGATAGTAGTCAAATTTTTTATTTGCTAAATTTCTTGTTAACTTCTGGTACTCAGTATTACCAAATGTTGGGACAATTTTGCTGTGCTGCTTTGCTGACCCATTGCTGACTACAGGTATGGTGATAGTCCAAATACTCCAGCCACGCCTTTTGTAATGTCCCCTTTTGGCATATACGTGATTTTTGCCCAAAAATAACAACTCCAACAATACAATTTATGTACAAAAAGTATTCTATAATAAATTACAAAATGGCAAATAAACTTAAGAAAATTGTAATTAATTAACATCAAGCATTATGATCATAAACAGTCCCTATTGAACACAAAGTATTCTAAATGTGTTGGATCCATCTTATAGCATATTTCCAACTGTCAACCATATTAGGAATTTGATGGGAAAGCACAGTAGGGCACTCGGAGACCATCCCCCACAACTAAAGCCCAAGAGTGCAGAATGGCCATCCAGATTAATTAGTCCCCTTGGCCCACAAGCAAACCAACTGGTGGCTAGGCTACTTAATTGAGGGGACCTGCACTGATGCATCTCCCAACACATTTCCTCACTAATCCCAGATATGATTTCTTGTTGGAAAATTAAATGAATAATTACTAATCCTAAGATTCTTGATGGATTGGTATGTCCATTAAATAAATAGATTACAGCTTCCTATCAGATTCATAAATAAATAAATCATAATCTGTTGGCATACCAATCACTTATCTAAATAATATAGATTGCTTTTCTTTCTTGAACTATACTCAGAATCAGATTTCCTTATTCAATGCCTTCTTAATGATGCCTCTTGCACTTTATACCCCTCATGGTAAAATGGTCATACCTTTTGGTTATCAAAAGACAACCGTTTGCATTGAAACGATACACTAGTTTTGCAATTGCTGTCTTTCCATTTAGGCACTGATGTTCAAGAGTTACTGTTTAGTAATAATTATCCATCGCTTAGACATGAATGAAAATAAATATCATTTACCCCCAACAGATCATCGACTAGAAGGATTTGTGATTCTTTTCCTTTGTAAGGCTTTCCTTTGAAGAATCGTTGCTGATAGTTCCCTTTGATTAAGTCGGCTCCTGCTGCTCTTTTAATTTCAGTCAGCCCTAATTTACTTATATTATCACCAAGGATAGTTTACAAGGTCGGTCCTAGGAATTTCCATTATTTCAAAATCTGAATTTCATCTTTTAAAGCTGCAATCTGTCATAAAGGACAGGAGCATCACATTTTTCAACAAAGTGTTAGCTCATGGGACTAATGTCAAGCACCTAACACTGTTAATTTTAATTTATTGAAAATCTTCCCTTCACAAGATGTTGACGAAGTCTAGTATGTCTTACTGTCGACCATTTTCTGCTCTGCAGAACAAGGTACTTATGAATAACTCTTTAGAAATTTTGCCTAAGAATTTGAATTTCATTACATTTCACAGCAATCCATTACCCAAAAGTTCATTGGCTCGGCCTAAAAGAAGTTGTTTTAATAAAATGAAATTTTGATACATGAAATGGCTTTCTAAAATTTACACATAATGAGTTTACACTTCTCTACTTAGTTACCGGGTGTGTGCACCCTGCCCACATATCTGGATGCTGGTGCGGGATGCGGGTGTTTGGTGCATTTGGATGCTCACAAGGAGCGCTTTTTCTCCCTGTAGATGCATCCGGATGCAACCACAAGGAGAAAAAGCACTACTTGTGAGCATCCAAGTGCATCCGGACACCCAATGCTCAGAATTTTCAATAAAAACTTTTAAAAAGTGACATTTCACTTAACACGTGCTTTAAAAGTGACTTCTAATTATTTTTTTTCCACAAAACCATAAAATGACCCTAGATGAGGCTAACAATTGGCATTTAATATTTATCTTTGGCATTTGGCATTGATCAATGATGAAGTATCATACTATCAAATGCTTTAATTCTGTATATTTCTTGCATTTTTTTGTATATATATAAACGTACCCAAACGCAACCCCCCCCCTCCCCCCCCCAANCCCCCCCCCCAAAAAAAAAAAAAAACATATCCATGTACCAGGTTCTCGTACCCACATCTACATCCGGATTCGAATTGGTAACTTAGCTTTTCTAAGGTTCTTTATTTGTTGAAATTTTATTTCCAGTATAACAAGAAGAGCCTCCTTGAAGGAGGATTGTTGCTCTGGCTGGAATGCAGAACTGGAACATGAGACCCTAGTTTCCATACTCAACAAGTAACCCACATCCTCAATTCAACCCCTATTTCTACTAATCTTCCTTATCTATCTTTTCAGCTTGTGGGACAGAAATCTCTCTGTAATGTCCCCATTTTCAGCAATATTGTTTCATGAGTTTTTTGCCAATTTCTGAGTTTTCCCATATGCTTCTAAGCAAAGTTGAAAAACTTGGACTTAGCAAAAACTCGGCAAGCCCTGAAAATGAGACTTGGCAAAAAATCGACAACTTGAAAAGTTACTTAAATTCATAACAAACACATTTTTCTTGCAAACTACAATGACAAGATTTATAAAATGAGTCCATAAATGAGCATGAAGGTGTTTTCTTTCAAATTTGATTGATTTGATTGCAAATTAAGTACAAAATCACATCTTCATGTGGAATCCTAAAGACTAATATAATAGTTAGCTGACAACTATAATGAATTTATGATCATTGGCTTTGAACATCATCATGATTCAACATAATCTATGTTACTGGATCCCTCTAATATGCCTCGAAACCTGATTCTAATATGATCCGGATCCTGATTCTAATATGATCTGGATCCTGATTCTGCTCAGATCCCTCCCGGATTCCAATCCGGAATCCTGCCAAAATCCGGGGCAGAATCCGGAGGAATCCACGAGAATCTGAGCATGTGGGTGCCCAAAAACGGGCCACACATGCCAATTTTTTATTCTTTTTTAAAACTAAAAATCCTCTAAACCCTAATTCGACCAGTAAAGAATACATTTGGTCATTTGATGGTCATTCATTCATCTTTCAAGCATTTTTCACCATTTTTGCTTTGTTTATCATGTAATGACATTTTGAAACTTTTGCAAAGTATGAATATGATATAATCATATATTGGCAATTATGGATTTATCATTTCATGAGAATCGTGCTTCTAACTTCTTATTATTATCTTATATGTTTGAAGTTTGAAGTTTTGAACTAATGATGAATGAGCATTGACATGTTACATGTATGGAATCTATGAATATACATACATACATATATATATATATATATGTATGTGTGTGTGTATTTTGAAAATGTCTATATATATACCCGCGGAATCAAGATCCGGCCCAAAAAAAATTTGTCGAATCCCTAAATCCAAATCCGGATCCGAATCCAAATCAGAATCAGGAATGGCTACTTAGAACATAATTCATAAATTGCATATTACAGCATTTTACATCTTCCTCTTCCCTATTCTAGTAATAACTTTGTGAGAGGTTCTAAATTTCTAATAATAACATTTGAATCTTGGATACTGATGGTATGACATTTCATCATTGATCAATGCTATTATGATGGTGATAAAACTAGTTGTCTAAGTTCTCAATTTTGGTCTCCACTTCCAGACCCCCTCATTGTGGGGATTTGGGAGTAGAGACCCTAAACTGTTTGAGGGGCAGCAATGATAAGTTGCACAAGGTGTTAGATATGAGAAAAACCCAACAATAGAAAGGGTGCAGGGAAATGTTTGTTTCCCTGCAGGCCGGAAGTGCAGGTTCGGGAGCTATGCGCCCCGCCCCCCCCAAAAAAAAAAAATAGACTATTTTTTTATGAGTCTTTGCCCTTTTTTATATGAAGACATGTTTTGCCACAAAATTACTGAGTTTTTGCCAAAAACTCGACAAGTTTTTGCTGTGACTTTTTATTTCAAAAACTAAATAAAAACTCACAAGTTTTATGCGATTCTTTAATCTATGCTTCAAAGTGAGCTGGGTAGTACACCAAACTTCTTGGAGAACATGAGTTTGGTATTTCAGGATTTACATTTTTGGCAATGAATCCAATTGCCAGTATGGATCACTATGATACTTCCAGAAATGTTTTTGGACTACTACGGTGTATTCCAAACTTCGTGAAGAGCGCATCTATTTTGAGTAAGTCACCCGGTTGGCTATGATCATCATCTTACATCTTCACTATCATCCCAATGTGATCAGAATTTGATTCCAATTCGTTCTCAATGCTTTCCTCAACTAGGCGAGTTATTGAATAATTAATAGATATTTCATTAATGTTGTCCAATGTGGAGAAATAATTAAAGAACAACTTAGTGTAATAGCTCGATGGAAGGTAATAAAGTGTTTTAAAACTTACATGCCTACTTAAGGGGGCCTTTACACATGAAATGTTATTATCATTTCAAAAAAGTCATTTTTGATGACAAAGGAATTATTATAATTTTAAGTTGCAAACAAAGCTATAAAAGGAGGTGTTGCATTTGTGAATATGTTGTTTACAAATGATATTGTTATATTGTTAGATTGAACCTAAGGTTCTCCCACAATATTACTAGTTCAATGAGATCATTGCCATGTGTTTTAAGTTTTAAACTAAACTTTACCTATTCCATAGGCTTATACAATGTAAAAGTCATACTTTTTTATCTTTTTTAAACTAATATTTTAAGTACTATATGTATTATGCATTTCAGCACCACCATCCCCCCGCCATTCCCAAATTTAGACCCCAAGAACCCCCATCCCTAAGACGTGTCCCCCTGCTTCTGCGTCAGGAAACTCAGTGGAACATTGTTATTCAGCGATTTTCTGAGATGTGTTGATGGAGTTTGAGGTGGGCTTTCAGAAGATTACCTTGCTGGGAAGGATAATTGTCTAAATGATAATGTTTCTGTTGATCCTTGCTAATGTACCTGTCATACCAGCAAAGGACATTGGTTTCCAGATCTATGTGTTATCCGATTTTTTAATATCAGACTGATATGTCCATCATTTGTTCATGTTTGGCACTCATTTTGAGGTGTCTACAGTTTGGTGGAGTATTTCCCTACACTGGCGTCATATTTGGGTTGTATCTTGAGCTAGGTAAAGTTCACAATGCTACAAATTTGTATCAGACCTGTATCTACAACTTTCCAGCTAGCTTTGATTGTGTTATGGAGTTGATTTGTTATAGTATATCAGATTTATAACATTTGGATGTGAAGGGAGTGAGATTCATGGACTTCCTTGGAGCCGTGCTTGGCGTACAGACAGTATTAGTGCTGCAATTGTCATATCAGACCTACTACAGCTTATTTGGTGATTCCCAGACATGTTCCTGTTCATACCAGTACATAGTCTCTGGTTAAATCGTTGATTTGTATGTTGGGTGTTGGGTTTATGTTATTTGGGCATCTTGAGGACTAATTTTGTAAGTGCCATTTGTATCAGCACTCATATCAATGTTGTAATCTTTATCCACGCTTTATGACAGTGAAATACCATTTTTGATATGTTGATGTCAAGCTTACACATTGTCAAAAAAATTAAAATAAAAAATTGAGGGTGGTTATTACACTCAATCATAAAGAACTCTCTAGAGAATTTTTTATCTATTATTGAGCCAAAAGAAATTTTGAAGCAGGACACAACTACACAAATGGATGTGTTAAACTTGATTTAAACAAATTTCTTTCCAGAGGACATAGTTATTGATTATAATTTTACCCAGACCAAGTTTTGGACTATATAAATGCTATCTTAAATCAAAACTTGCTGAGATTATAGGCACATGGATGCTGCCTGATGATTAAAATTTCAAAGCAAGCTGCTTTACATAAACTCAACAGGCACTTGAAGCAACCTGAACAATCCAATCTGGTTCGTTTTTATTTTTGGTACATTAATTGTGGTCTAAAGGACCACTCCTTTTGTATTAAGCTTAGAAACATAAATATTATGATTTGTATCAACCCTATATACATGGCTGCAGTGAAGATTTTAAAAATCTCAAAGGAGGGGAACAACTGCTTTCTAATCTGCCCTGCCAAACAGCTAGAGATTCACAAAGATAGGTTATCTGACAATGTAGTGGGGTGGGAAGTGCTCAGTTAAGCCTTCCCACACTCTCGGAAATATATCAGTAGTTGGAAAATAACCTTTGTCCACTGCATGGTTTGTAATGAAGTCCTCTTCTCAGTTAATCTCTCAGTGACAATGTTGTACCAAGAATAGGGTGTCCACAAGTGGCTATGCGTTTTGCCACTTTCCAGTTCTAAGAGTGCTGCTCTTTGATGGCATTGACAATAACCATGGAGTTTCCTTCAACAAGAGTTAATAAGAGTCCATATTTAGCACAAACTGCAACACCAAGTGGAGATCATGCAGTTCTGGTTCATTGTTTGTTCCCTCGGGATTTTTTGATGCAACAAAAATCAGAGCCAGCTTTGTTTTGCAGTTGCCCAATGCAACCAGCATCTCCTGGGACTCCATTGAAATTTAATTTGAGGCAGCAAGAGGAGGAAGCAACCAGCTTATTCCCATCCTAGGTTTAGAGTAGACTTACACCCAGACACTCCATAAATGGTGGAGATTTTCAGATTTGACCATCTTTTCAACATTTCCTGATCCCTAGGGGAGGCAGATTTCTTCTTTATCAAATGGTTCTTCGCATTATTCATCACTACCTCTAATATTGCACTTTCAATTTTGTCTAGGAAAAAGAAGATGAGCAAAGATTTTTATTAAAAAATTCTTTTGTTTCTCTCCTTCCATATTTCTCAAAAGCTTGAAAATTTTGAGTTTTGGGACAACCAGAGCCACGGTTTGAATAAATCCATAATATTGTCAAGTAAGGCTCCTAAGCACCTGAACATGATCCCTAAACAATTTCAATGTGCAATAATGGAGGGATAGTTAACAAAGAGATGATCAACTAACTCTTCAACATGCTAATATACGACACACCTTGATTGACATCCATAACCAATTTTCTTCAAATGATCAGCCATTAGGATTATCTTGTGGCATTATGGAGGTGTTCCTTATTCCAGCATTTCTTTGTAGGCCAGTCCTCCTGGCTTGGAGGTGACAAAGTGTTTTTACCCTAGTTCGGCTCTATAGTAGACGAAATTCAAACGTATCCATTTTATCGAGTCGTCTTCCTCATTTCTGAAGCCTTTCCTACATGACAATTCTTGGTTCAAAAATATGATTTGCACATCTGAGATTTCCAAGTCTAGAGCACTCTTTCCACTTCCATTTTGCCAGCCCTAAAAGATAAATTTTGACTTTGAAACCTACCCAAGAGAAAGGATTTCCCTTGTTTCCCCAAAATTGAATAGATCTCCCAAAGAGAGATACCCATCTAAGTGTCCTCGAAATTGCTTGAAGTCCACTGCAAACTTCTTGACTCAAGAGTTCAATCATTACAAATCCATAACTAAGCATAAAGTTCCATATGTGAGAGCCTTTGAAAGATTCCCTTAATCAACATAAGCATAAAGTTCCATATGTGAGAGCCTTTGGTGAGATTTTCCACTATTAAAATTCACAAAAGGGACCCTTAACAGGCATACTTCTTTTGCAAAATCTTAATCCATTTGACCTCTAGATTGACGAACATTCTCAAAACACCGCTTTGCACCCAACACTTTGTTCTATATGTTAAAAAATGTCTCAATCTTGGCCTGCCATCCAACTTAAGGGAGCAATAGTGTCCCAAGTGCTGAGAGGGACCTTCAACTCTACTATGCCTTGCCATTAAAATTTTCACATGGATTGACTCAAATTTTCACAAATAATAAATATTCAAATTGAAATAACTAATAAGCCATGTCATATACGTCTATGTTCACAATTCCAATGCAAATCATAAAATCATTAGAATTACAAAATAAAAATTTAGTTCATGATTCAATGTTCATTAAACAAAGTCAAGATTGACTAATCAGATTCAGAATTATAAGGATTTTCAAGATAATCCACATTTTCATTATCTCCAACTGCTGCAAGTTCAAGATCATTTGAACCCAAAGCGGTTCCACTTGTGCTAGATGCACCATGTGCCATGATGTTATCATCATCAATGATTGTAGTAAGATCCTGAATCCTTGCATCCAAGTTCACACACTCAGGGGCTACATCCCAAAACTTGGATGTCCCTTCCTTGTAGTGTTCCTGCTTACGTGACAAAAGACGCAAGTTGGTGTGAATGTAAACCAAGTCTTCAGCTTTTTTTTAGCCCAACCGGTTACGCTTCACTAAGTGGATAAAGGAGTATGTACTCCAATTCCGTTCAGCAGCAGAAGAACTTGCAATCTGGACATTGTTCACAAAATTAAACATAAAAAATTAAAAATTAAAAGCAAATTAAAGAATGTTAAGCACTAAAGTGTAGAATACAAGTGGTAAACAAAAAACAAAAAAAACTTGTGAGGACCTTAATTGCAAGAGGTTGTAGATTCTTAAATGGTTGACCATAGAGGTACCACCATGTGATAGCCCCCATGTCGTATTGGTCCTTTATTGCAATTGAACCTAGGTTTACTCCCGAGGCAAATAAGCCAAATTTTGTCCTAACTTTTTTGTGCATTTCATCATCTTGGAAGAGTCTTTCAAAAGCTTTGTAGCACCCATTAGCAACTTCTTCATCTGCATATGGTGCTACTCTATTTGGCATAGCAAGTATTTCCTCGCTATAGTACCTCGAAGATGGGGCATATGCAAGGAGGTGCAATGGGGTACTCATCTTTTCCCAACGATAATGAATGATTGTTTCCACCTTATTGCATAAGGCTTCACATTTTGTGGGGTCATTTTCATGTTTTTGTATTTCAAATTTTACCTTCTCCACCATTGTGTCCATGCCATCATAGACATCCCCCAAACAAGGTTTATATGTGTCCGCAAATCGGAGCATAGTCATGATAGGCTTGGTGAAATCCAATACAAATTGCACATGAGCCCACCAACTGTCATCCAAGACCAATGGCTTGACCTTTTGGACCCTCTCTAAATTTGAAGCCTTCCATATACCCCACTGGTTAGAAATAACCATTTGGCTCAATGTCCCTTGCAACTTGACAAGTCGTCTCATAGCAATAGTATGAGATGCAAATCGGGTCTCAGCAACCTAAGCAAGTTAATAACAATATGTCAAAAAATATTAAGCAAAGTTAAAAAACAATTTGATAATTGAACATGACATAAAATTAATTCAAAAAATAAATTAAATTTAGTAATTACAATTTACCTTCAACAACTCCAAATTGGAGAATGATCTGAATATTGATTGTGACATGTGGTGTTTCGTCACAAACATATGTATCTCCTTCCCCTCTTGGTATAATTGCTTCACCCAATTTATTTGAGTGCCAATTTGTTGCATGACCAAGTTGAGGGAGTGTACAGTGCATGGTATCCAAAAAATATGTCATACAGGCCCTCAACCAAAGCACCTACACCCCTACAATCTTTGGCATTGTCTATAATCACCTGGACCACATTCGCACTACCCACCATCTCTATGGCCTCAATGAGAATTTTGGAAATGAATTGTGAATCTTTCACTTCCCCTTCACAATCAACTGCCTTCAAAAACATTGCCCCTTTGGAGGACACTGCAATCACATTAATCAATGGCCGGTTTTTTGTATCTTTCCATCCATCATAAACAATAGAAACACCCAAAGTTTTCCAAGAATTTATAATTGGTTGAATAGCTCTCTCTACAGAAGTCTTCTCTTTTTGCAATAGAGTGGTATGCACCTTTTCATACCCAGGACTTGTGTAATCAGCCGATGCTTTATTGATGGTTGCCACCATTTCCTTCCAATATGGTGATCTCACCAAGTTGAAAAGAAGACCATTGGCACAGAGGCAATGTGCAATGGCTTGATCAACAAGCTCTCTTGCCTCCATTTTGAATGCAGTGTCCAATGAACCTATTTTGTGAGTGGTAATTTCTACTTCTTCCTCTTCATCTCCCGGTACAGGTACTTGCAAGAATGGATGTTTGGAGGATTCAATTGGTTCAGTGGGTAATTGCATTTTTTTCTTTCTGGATGGAGGTTGATAAGAACTTTGTTTTGATCTTTTAACGAATTTATCAGCAGCTTCTTGTTCTTTTATATATGAAGCTATTTGTGCATTAGACATCCCCTTCCCATCTTTGCCTTTGCACATTCTCATTCCTTGGCCAGCAGGGCCCATAAAATGAAGTTTGACCCGGGAATATGAGCTATTGAATGGTTTGCATTTGTTACTTTGACAATAGTTACACTTCCAAAGATATGAGCCACCTCCTGAAACCTGTGATAGTCTTGTGGTATGTATCCATAGAGGAGATCCTACATCAATTTTGAAACTATCGTCTCCTTGCCCTCCCACTGAACTTTGACTACCGGTGGTGGCCATTCTTGCACAATACAATCTAATTTGTAGCCTATAATAAGAAATTAAATAAATTTAAATTAGAAAAATACTATGAACATCAAGCATACAAGTGCAAAAAAATGATACAAAAATATTAAAATAGATAGCTAAACTTGTTTCTTTTATTCTTTAAAAAAAAATTGAAAAAAATCTGAAGAATTTCTTCCCAAACTTGAAAAAAATCATTGAAGGACTCAAGAATGGGATGAAATGCTTTACCTTAGATGCTTAAAACTCCTTTGTGGAAGCTATCTCTCACCCCACGAACGATTCTCTTCGAAAATAATCACCTTACCTTCAAAATGCCAAAATGGAGACCAATTGTGAAGATTGAAGAGGCTGCAAACAAAATGAGAAGAAAAAATAATGAATGGCCTCTTTTAGGGTCGTTTTAGGGTTTAGGAGAAAAAAACAATATTAAAATATTCATTAAGCACATGTTTTAATATGCTTTTAAGTATTTTTTGTCCAAAAAAAGCGTCAAACTGCCGCTGGGCCCACAGATGCGCCCGGGTGTCCTGTGGATGCTCCCCAGATGCCCTCTAGATGTGCAACTGCGCATCCAGAGGGCATCCAAGCACCCAGGATGCGCTTCCCGAGAGCATCTACAGGGCACCCGGCTCCGCCTCTGCTTCCCCAAGCATCCGCTTCCACATCTAGCGCCACAAGGAGCGCATCGGCTACTAAGGTGCAAATGTAATTTGAAAAGAGGTTGGGTCAAAGTTTGGAACTAGATTTGCAAATACAAACCCACGTCATCTAAAATTCAATGCTCACTATTCCTTATTAAAATGAATTTGATTATCTGTGAATTTCACAATGAATAAACCATTAGAGAGGAAGAAAAGGGAACATTGTTTCCCCAATTCACGTGGACCCAATCCTCTATTCTTTTGTGCACGGCCCAGTAATTTGTGAACTTGACAATCAACGCAATATCTTTTAGGGTTGAACTATGTTTCCCACATTGGCACCCTTCAAAATTTGTTTTTCCTTCTGACCTCCTTGGTTCTGATTTTTTTCCTAAAGGCTCAACATTCACTCCAATAGCCTTTCTGCTGGATAAGTTGAGTTCTGACTTTTTCCTCCAGTCTTTCATAATAGCAGGCTTCAATTTTTTATTTTGCTTCCTCCAATCCTTTGGTCCACAAGAATTTTTCCACCAATGCTGCTTTAATGGTCTTGGATTATTTCGCCAATCTCGCTGCACTAGAGCTTACAATATCATTTTGCTTATGATTTTAGCAAACATTACAAGTGAAATATGGTTTGTTATTTAAAGTTCCCTTCCAAAGAGAGTAAAGGAAACCCAGAAAAAGATAGATGCCTTGATGAGAAACATAATGAATGAAAATCATTTTATTCTTGAGAAGAAAATAAAGAATGAGATCATATCTTTTCAGCATGTGGTAACAATTTCCTATAAAAACAACCTTCAAACCAATGTTAAGGGCTGCCCACTAATATAAAAACCCCTCGACACTAAGACCTCCAAAGCATGAAAGAAACAATGAAGACTATTCCATAATCAGCAAGAATGCATTAAATTTAAAAATAACAATATTATAAAATACACTACACCCAGTTAAATAGTATAACTAATTTAATGTTAAAGCTAGCTGAAACTACCTTCAGTGATCTCCATTTTGAACCAGGCCATCTAGCAGGATCAGCATCAGTTATCCCAGTTATTATGCCTGTGTACCTGCAAATTCAGATATAATTTCATCAGAACTGTTTCCAGGTAACTTCTGTATCAAATACATCTATCTGTTTGAAGTAGATCATTCAAAGCCTATCTGCTAAGCCTAAGACTGTCCTGACTTTTGACCTTCTCTCAGCTGCATCTTCTGTTTCAAATCTCATTTTGAACCGCATTCCAATAGATGATGGCTGCTTGCAACTTTTTATATACTTGTGGTAAGGTATAATGAACTCTGCCGGACTTGTCCTGAAATTAAATATATAGCAGATGTTAGAACTTGGGACAAAAGGGGACAGTACTGTCATTTCCTCCCTTTCTGCTTTCTTTTTGCTGATAGAAAGTTAGAAACCATCTTGGAATATACAAGTACATAAAATATGTGCCAATTTAATATTGTAAGTGTTTCTGCTGACAACTAATTAATGCACAAATTCGATATAGTAAGTATTTCTGCAAAATATCAATTTTCAATTGGACCCTAGAGAGTAGATGAATACTTTCATATTATCATATCAGTTGTTCAATTGGTTTTTAAGAAAGTATTATCATCTTCTAGACCTGTCTTACTGCTGTAGTACAGGAAACGTAACTAAACTATTTTAACAGTAAAGCCACTCAATGAACACAACAAAAAATTTTCATTTTCACAGGATAGAAACCTCCAAAGAACATAGAATAAAAACATGACATTTCAATTTACTCTGATTATCACCAATAATAATGTAATGTATAGATTCCCCAGAGATATGGACAATGATAGGACTTAGGAAAAATCAGGCAAGCTTCTATTATGATAGTCAAGACATGAACAAATAGACAAAACACTAGTCACATCAGAAATGTCAGTTGGGGCAATGACTAATAATAGATAACCACCAAATTCTAGCATCAAAAATTACAAATGCTAATTCACACATTGTATAACATAATGCTAATTTATGTTCTAAATACAATGCCACATGAATAAATACAAAAATCACATCAGTACTGCTGTCTGGGACAATGGGCAACAATATATGACCACCAAACTCTAACCTCAAAAACTAAAAGTTCTAATTCACACATTATAAATTTATAATAGTTTAGGTTCAATACCTAAGGGCATACTTATAATCATTATTTAGTACCAAAACAATATATCAAATCACATTGTGATTGTGTATTTAATTTCTAATACCTGCATCTGGAGTCGACCATCACCAAGACTACTTTTATCTGTAAACCTGCTTAAACATTATATTAACATATCGCTAGCTATACAAGGAATCCTGGATGTTGGTCTCCTGATATGTTAGTTGGCCAGAAATGACAGAAACAGTTGATGGGAAAAGTAAGAGCAGCATAAAGATATATGTGTGTCAATTTACTGATAGGTTGTGCAGATTTATATATACTAGTTGACAGAAAAAATCCACCACTTCACAGCATAAACACCTAGATTGAAATACGCAAACAAACAGCTTATATCAATATCTACATAGACAAAATTGAAACATCAGTCAATGAGACTGGTAGAATACAAAATTACATACATATCACAGTGCATAAGGCATCTCCATATTGACCCCTCAAAAGGAAAAAAAGACAACATAATACTCAAATGCAAGCCAGCTGCAAAGAGTCTAGCAGTTTGCCAACACAAGTCAAAGAAATCTTAAGCAGATCCCATAGTGCTGGCATATAGGAGGAGATATGTATGACACAAATCCTCTTCCACCTTTCAAGGCCAAGATCAACCTTATTAGAACAAAATACTTGACAACACACCGTATGTGCGATGCCTAGAATGAAAATGCTGTCTCACCAAGGCAACTGTTGAAGCCTATTCATAATCTGTTCATCTTGATGGTAAAAATATCAAGTGATTATGAGCTCTACTAAATTGAAAAACGTGTAAACACAATTGTGCATTTTGTCTTATTGACTTGTAAGCATTACAATGCCTCTAAAGAATCTTGGATCATCTATAGTATTGAAACAATTCGTCTATAACTGTTGATCAAATAAGCCTTGGATAGTATGCATTTGTCTTGTACCAGACTCCTATAACAGATCGTTTTGATGCACATGACTAAAAAAATTGATCCTCATACTGAAAGATAAAGTGATTCCACTAAATAAGCACCAAAAAGAAGCTCTATTCTCCTACATAAAGGGCATGGAAAAATAATGCTCCTGACTTAACTTCATGTGACTGAAAATATGGTGATCTATATGGATGTGAACTCTGCTTCATTTCTGAGCCGATCTGGGGCAAAATTGAACTTTTCCACGAGGGAAACTAAAACCCATGAACATAATGTTTGTGAAAATACTGTTGAAAAGTAATACAAATGTTCACAACTCAGAGTAAATGCATGGCATAAATGCAAAGTTTGGTGTTATGAGATATGTTAGTCAATGCTCATGTGATCTTGATGTAGCTTATATGATTGTAACTATAGGTGGATTCCACTATCTTCTCATAGTAATGTAGATGACTCAATAGGGCAACAAGGAAGCCTCTCAATTGAGATGCCTACAGGTTGAAGTTGGGGAGTTTCTAGGGACCAAGAAATAGATGTCTTTCACTAGTTGAGCATGCCGCACTTATAGAACAACAGACCAAGCAATAATAGAGATGCCTACAAGTTGAAGTTGGGGAGTTTCTAGGGACCAAGAAATAGCTATGTTTTTCACTAGTTGAGCATGCCACACTTATAGAACAACAGACCAAGCAAGCATATCAATGCCTCCCAAACAATGTACCTTGAATGTATCAAAGATTTAGTAGGTAGGAGATAAGATGAGATGCAGTCACAAGAAGTGAGTAACGTGCTACAAACAATATTTGTACAAAATTCTAAGATCAAGAGCATCCAGACCTACAAGAAATCTTGCGTTGATAAAAAAGATTTGCTTTTTGTTTGTGTTTTGTAGTTTTTAGTCCCTTGCAGTCTTTTGTGTTTCATGCACCTGGATTTTCCAGACACAGTCATTAGTTTTACCCCTCAGACCAAAAGATAGTATCATTTGTGCAGTGATGCATTTGCATCAGATCATCAAGAGATTTTATCTAAAGCATTAGCAGAGCATTCAAAGTAAGTCCACATGTCCATTTTATATTTCATGTTTTATTGTATGTGGTATCTTGCCAATTCAGCTTAACAAGGTCTATGAGATAATGAGACACATGCAATGATTTATAGCCTTGCACCAAAGGATGATAATGTGACAAGGTTTATTGGTCCCAGGCTGCTTCAACATTTAGAGCCGCGTGAGGTATAGAGCTATATTTCTTGCCACATAAGTTAAGGTAGCCATTTACATGTTTCAAAGCATCGCATCAATTCCAAATTGAAAACAAAGGAGAAAGTACTTGGTCCCATGATGCTTATCCTAAGTGAATACGGAAATGTACCATGTCCTTGGTCAATACAAATCCAACCCATTGACCTTCACTACAAAAGGTGGCCAAATTCATTGGAAAGGAAGAGCAGGTTGTAGCAACGAGTTTGAGAACCAAGTGGTGTCCAGCAGATCAGATTAGAGCAATGATTTCAAATTATAGAGCTATGATTGCCACACTCATGTTTACTGTGATTTGTATTGTAATCTAAGATTGAGGTCTGGATCTATTTGTAAGCCCTATAGACAAACATTGCTGATGTAAATTCATACTATGGATGAAAAAAGTATTGTTCAGATCATTTCTTATGATTGTGTTGATAATGGAGTTCCATTGTGCACTGATTACAAGTAATTGTGTTAAGGATGCGTGGTTCAATAGTCTTCCATGAGACCCTCCATCCATGACTTCATCTTTTGGTATCAGAACAAGGCACACTCCTTGCAAAGTGTGATGATAGCTTCCATCGCTAGCTTGTTGGGTAGAAGGTATCAAAGTATTTAATAAGAAAGGAGAACGAAAATGTCTTCCAGCACTGCAGTGTGTCAAATAGAAGATGACCAAGGTCATTAAAGTCATTGACAGAGAGCCAAAGGAGAGGCAATCAACATCACATCAGTGTATAAGATGTGAGAAATTTGAGCAAATAGACAATCGATTAAGAGGCAATTTGCAAGACTGATAGAGAAAGAACCAAGATCTCTCCAATGATAGAAGTGCCAACAATGAAGCAATTTTCAGTAGTGAATACAAGCAAATGTAAAAGAGCAATTTGAAAAGATTTTTGGAAGAAGTGGGTGGACAGATCGCCAATCTGTGAGGAAATCTTCCTAACGTGTGAAGATAGAATATCAAGAATACGGCATTAAGAAGCAGACATGATTTCAATGGATAGTAATTTTTTGAAGATGAGCAGAATGAGCACTGATGTTTGAGGCAATCTGCAAGTCAATATTTTTGATTTGTTGTTATCACGAAAATCAGGGGAATGAATATGTGACCTAGAGTTAGGGTTGCAAGTTTGTAAAGAATTTTAGAAAAGAAATGAGAAAAGATAGAGAATATGAGAAAGCTGTAGCACGGAGATTGGAAAAGTTACAGTTACAAGAAAAATCTGAAGAAAGGATGCTATGAGGAGGAAACAATTGAAAGAAGGAAAGACTAATTTTGCAGAACAAAGATTTGAAAGATGTGGTAGCACAATGAAAGGTGGAGGATGTGCAACAGAAGAGCTAGAATTAAGAAGAGTGGAAAATAAGTTGTCCCATAGGCAGTAGAAAATTGATCCAAAGAATGCAGAATTAGATGATGGTCAAGGTAATGTTGGTGATGGTCATATTCCTGATAAAATGAAAAACTTGTTTGGTTTGGCAGAGAATATTTCAGACAGATTACCAACTGTTGACCACAAAAGGAAAATTTTTATGTTCAAATCTGATGAGAGCGAAGAAAACAAAGAACGGGAAGAGATGAAGGTTATTGTGAGCAAGGAAAAGGAAGGTGAGGGGTCAGATAATATCATAATTGAGACTTTCAAAATGTTTCCATCAAAGGAAAGTCTGTGACAAAATAAGATTTGAGAGGAATGATAAAATAAGAGGGACCAATAATAATTTGTTTTACACTTTGAATAACAACAGAGATATAGAAATAAGATCTAAAGAGTTACAGGTGGAATAAATATAGAACCAAGAAGAATGTACTTCTGGAAGTCATGTAGAAGGTAAAAAATTGCAATAACAGAAGTTGAAGATAGCAGCAGAAGTGAAGAGATTTTCATGAAGATGTTGAATACAAGACAGTTGATTTATAAGTGATAGTGGTAATGCAAGTGTCAAAGATGAAGATGTGGTGAAACAAGTGAATAGAAAAGTGAGAGAGAAGAAAATGTTTCCAATGTTGAAGGATGCCGGAAGATAGATCACAAGTATTACGGTTGGTTGCTAAAGAAGATTAAGAGAACTGAGAATCAAAAGATTACAGGTGAACAATGGGAAGATGGGATAGTTCTGGTAGAAGATCAAGGTGATGTGAAAGATTTGAGATAGGTAATGTATGAATAGGACTTGAAAAATAACTGAACAGAAAAATGCAATGGTATAATGGAGAAGACAAATTTAAATCTCTTGGTACATAAGATGTTGAGAATTGAAGAAAAATTGTGGAGCTGTAACACAATGTGGGCAATGAAGAGGTATTTGAAGGTGATCTATGACAGGAAAGATAAGTAGAGAAAAAGAAATTTATGAAGATGGAATTACACGTACATATTTGAGGAATGAAATAATTTGGAGGAATGAATCATACGTAGTTCTTGAAGGAATGTTAGCTTCAAAGGAAAGCATAACCACTAATGAAAATAGAACAAGACAGTAGAAGAAGATTAAAGTCAAAAAAGATGATAGATAACCAAAAGATATAGGTGGATAGGAGAACATACAATTTACAGAAAGGAAAGTTGAATGTTGTTGAATTTTGGTAGCTGCGATATAGATCTTTTTTTTTTATCAGAACTGCGATATAGATCTTTTACCTATGATAATCGCCATATATTTTCTATTCAGCGATGTCTTTGTTCTGTTCTGCTCCTGTTGTGTTCACGGTTTTGTCATGTGGAAGATTTTCATATATTGTGGAGTCCTGCGCGTATGTTCCTTTCTGTTCGTGCACTTGCTTACCTGGCATCGGGCTCTTATTCCATCTTACTGGCTGCTCTTCACCGTGTCTCTCCTATGTGGCTTTCATTGGTTGCTGACGGTGATTCATTCAAATCATCTATTACTTGGCAAAATTGTGGAGTTCTTCTTTGGTTCGTGTTTTATGACTTCCGTTCAAGAATGGAGACCGTCGCATCTCTTGGCCAAGCCCGTAACTGTCAGCGGTTACTTTCTCGGGAGTCTCTTTATTTCTTGTAACATCTCTTCAATGGCGGTGACACTTCAGCTATCAGCGATGGACTCTTTGTCTATCGCGTGATAAGATATCTTAGTTTGGTTTTCCTTTCGGTTCAAGAAGCATGCTGAATAAAAGCGCAATCAAGGTGTATTCGCAGTGGTGTATGTGAGAGCTGTGAGGGTGCTTGTATATTGGGTGCTGTGTGGTAGCTTGTGTGGTGTGTAAGCTGTCTGGTTGCTTATGTATTGTGAGCTATCCAAGTGCTTACATGCCTAGTTTATGGTGATATTGTATTCAAGTGTAAGATCTCCATTATATGTATAACCTGCGCATGATCAGATACTTTACTTTGTCAAGACTGCTTTGTATCTATGACTACATAGAGTTTGTTATGTATTCTGCTTTTTAGCAGTGAGGCTTTTGATTGATTGAACAGTATTGTCAATCATTAGTGTGAAGTGATTGTAATTGTGTTGAGATTTAAATAAAGGCATCATCTTTTGTGGGCTGGGTTGTTTCCCTCGGTGAGGAGGGTTTTTCCCAGGATAATTCTGTTGAGTTATCTGTCATTTGTGTGTTCTTGATTTCTATTGCTGCTTATGTATTTTCTGGTTCTTAATTTAACAAATGTAAGTGAAGAAATACACGTGATCTGTTAATGATAAAGTTTGCAGTAGTGCACTTAAGGATCAGTTGGAGAGAGTTCAGAAGGTACTATGCAAAGTTGCAATAGGTATAGAAGAAGGGTTTGAGTGGAAACAAATAGCACATGGTGAGTACATAATAGTTAAAGGTCAATACAAGAGGGGTTGTTGTAAGTTGAGAATGGTAATTGCAAAGGATTGTATAAATGATAGTCAGAAGGAGATTCATGAAGAATTAGATTTGTTGAGGTTGTACACAGAAAAAGACACGTCTCAGTTTTAAGGAGAAAGTTGATTCACAAAATTCAGTACAAGTTGGATAATCATTGGAATGCAGATAGAAAATTCAAGATAGAGAATGAAAAGCAAGGAAGAATGGATAGAACACCAGATAGAGATGATTAAGAAGTGAAGGCAGCAGATGGTACATACACGGTAAAAAAATAAGAGAGAGGAAGATGATGGAGGCAGAAATTGGTGTGATATATATTTTAAAGATTGGACAGAATGAAATGGATACTAGTACATATTTACATATAGTAAAGAATACGAGCATAGATGGCAATGCAGAAGCCACATTTGAAATAAATAAAAATAATGAAGACTAGGTAAGTGACATGAAATGGTGGTGTATAATGAAACAGTTGGGTATAGTAGTAGGAACAGTAATGGAAATTGTTCTTAAGGTGATAATCAAGTAAATATGAAGAGGTGGATGTTGCAAAAAGTAAAAATGACAGAAAACAAAGAATTGAAGGAATGCTGGAGACTGGATATGAGATATCAGAAATGATTAGTTTTACATTTTAATGCAGTTGGTTAAAAAGGTAGAATCAAATGTTAGTGTGAGTAGATTGACAGAAACATGCACGTTGAGTGGAAACAGAGATGTGAAGAATCAAAAGGAAGGGAGTTGAATTGGATGATTGTGATTAAAAAAACTTAAGAGCATAAGAATCGAGTTACTTGCAGATGATAGATTTGAATAATGAAATGGACATTTAAGTCATCCTTAAGAGCAAAGGGGTGTGCAAAGAGAGATGATGACGAAATAAGATGAAAAATTACTGGAGACTAATATAGGACAGGAAATGAAGTGTTGGAATAGTGGTTAGTTTGGGTGGAAGATTGTAAGACATGAGCTTGGTCGAAATAAGGAGTATTGGAGTTTGGCAATACACAGACAAAGATTAAAACTGTTGCTGCAAACTATGATAGATATAAGGAAGCAAGAAAAGACTGAATTGGTTGGATCATAAATAGTGCAACAGATCAAAAGTGAGGAAGGATGGTGAAAAAAAGTATTGCAAAGGAAACACCATGGTGAAGAGATAAGGATAGAGAAATTGACTGCAGTTGGCATGCTAAATGAGTGAAGTAAGGAATGAGATCTGTAGAAAAAAAAGTTTAGACTGGTTGAATAAGTTATGATGAAAGTGAATCAGATGGAAGGATCAAAAAAAGGATATTTGGTGAAGTTCGATGGCAGTGACAAATGTTTGGCAACAGATTGTACTAGTGGAAGTGGATGGTATCTTGGTTCATATTTTTGGAATTTTTAAAGGTGAAATGAGAATCATAGTGTTCATCCCAGAAGCCTATTCATGTGCTGAGTGTACATTGTCGTTGGTTCTTGAACCTGAGAAATGATTTTACCATTCAACTCTTATTTGCAAGCTCTAGCTCACAAATCACTTACCCAGGTGTTTGATGCAAGAGCATCAAGCCTGCAAGAAATCTTGCATCAACCAAAAATAACTTTCTTTTTTGTTTGTATGTGTCTTGTAGTTCTTAGATCTTTGGCAGTCAATTGGTCCTACTGCAATCAGATTTCTAGATACAGTCAGCAAATTTAGCACTCAAACGAACATTGATAGAATCATCCATACTGTGCAATGCATTTACATTAGATCGTCAAGAGATTTTGTCCAGTTCACTTAGCACAAGCCCACATGTCTAATTTGTACTTCTTGTTTTATTGTATGAGGTGAGTCACCAGATCAGCTTGACAAGCTATATGAGACGTGTGCCATGATTCAAACCTTGCTCCAAAAGATAATGATATGACAGACTTTATTGGTCCCAAGGTGTTCATGCTTAGAACCGCATTAAATTTAGATCTATATTTCTTACATGATAAAAGTGGCTATTTACACATTTCATCCAGCTCCAAGACAAAAACAAAGGAGAAATTACTTAACATAGATTACATGATACTTATCCTAAGTGCATGGTTAGTTATACATTATTGATCAGCACAAATCTACTAAAATCAACCCTCACTATAAAAGGTTGCAAAATTCATTGAGAAGTGTGGAGGGAAAAAACAGATTTGAGGACCAAGGGGTGTCCAATGGATAAGAGCAGAGCTGTAACAGCAAGATCTGCCCAAAGAAGCTCGTGCCTAGAGTTGCACTCATATTTAGTGCTTGATTTGTACTTTAATATAAAATTTGAGGTCGAGATCTGAATATAAATCCTAGAGGCAAATGTCATTGATGTAATTTCAAATTGTGGATGAATAAAATATTGTTTGGTTTGCTTGCCTTAATTGTGTTGATAATTGAGTTCCATTGTGCATTAATTGTGAGTTATTGTGTTGAGGCTGCAAGGTTGGATACCTTTCTATTAGACCCTCTATCCATGACTCAATTGTGCATTTATATTATATGATCTATACAAATTAAAATTGTTTACTCTTTCTGAATGCAAGCCGACTCAACATGATTATAATTAGGCCCTCAAATCTTTGAACCTTGATTACGGGGGTGTTAATCAACTGGTGCTCACAGAGTACTCTAAGGTATCATGTGTTTGGACTGTGTGACCCTTTGAAACATAACTATTTTACACTCTTGATGCATCCAAAACTGTATTTTATATATTATCCCTATAGAGTATGTACTGTTAGTTCTGCATTTGTTCATTCATCCATTGAATGTTCAACATAATTGATAGACATATTAAGTAGATGCATTTCTAGTTAGTAAATTGCACTTTGTGTACCCTCTAGGCTTGGCACAAATCACTACTATCAGTACAAACTCACTCACATCTGATTTATTGTTGGGTTACAAAGCAACTCAAACAATTGACATCGAAGCAAGTGTACACCCATGCCATTCTATTACTTGATTTCTACAATGAGTTCTAGTTGTCAAAGTCTGATCATTCACATTATCAAAAAGAAACATACACACTACTTATGTTGTAATCTATCCAGAAAAGTGAGGGTATAGAGCCAAAACACACAACAATGCAAAGAAACCCGTTATGAGAGAATTCCAGAGGCTCATCCAGGAAGTTTTGAAAGAACAGTCACAATAACTCTTCTCACAATCTTATGATCCAATGCTTCAACTCCTTCCCATGACATCAACAGCTACTCCTACTTCTTTTAGGCACCAAGGTCAGTTCAAGGATATTGAGATTGTTCAATTGATAACTGACTATTAGGATTACTACACCATCAACAAATTAAAAAATGCACAAAGCTCACCTTCTCAACTTTGAAGATACCCACTCCAACATCTGTTTTCTTGAATTATTATACATAACAGAGGATGAATTTAAACCTATGACACACAATTTAAGTTCATTACAGCAGTACTTAATATTATCCTCTTAAACATTACTTATTATTATAATCCATTAAAGAATTCAATTGTTGAGACAAAGGACCAGTGGAAACCCTATTACACCAACAAGTTACATGAACTCTATGCACATGTGAATCTTTACAAGACAACCAGCACTAAGCCCCGAAGTACACTGGAGCCTACCATCACTATGTACAAGCTATTGTTGAACTTCTAAAGTCCAAAACATTGGGGGCCATAGCAATTGAGGAGCACACTAAGAGAGCAATTTGTCTGGCTAAGAATCATGTTTACCATGCCTGAAGGATTCCTATTCAGAAAGAATTCCCAATAGTTTAACTTTTAACAAAGGATTAAAAAATAAAAAACCCTCCAAAATGGCTAACTGAAATATGAACAAAAAAAAAGAGTTTCCAGCAGAAAAGACTCGATCTGAAACTGATAAAGAAGTAGGTGACAAACAATGGAGCACAATATTATCCTCTCAAACATTATCATAATCCATTAAAGAATTCAATAGTTGAGACAAAGGACCAGTGGAAACCCTATTACACCAACAAGTTCCATGAACTCTATGCACATGTGAATCTTTACAAGACAAACTGCACTAAGCCCTGAAGTACACTGGAGTCTTCCAAAACTACATACAATCTATTATTGAACTTCTACAATCCAAAACATTGGAGGTCATCGCGATTGAGAAACACATTAAGAAAACGACTTGATCTCCTTCTCTTGTCTCCTCACATAAGCACAAATCTTCAGGGAATACTAGGTTACAATATTGATAGTAAGAGTCATACAGTACTGAAATGTCATTCACAGAGAGAAATATTTCTGGCTAAAAATCATATTTACCATGCCTGAAGAATTCCTATTAAAAAGGAATTCCCACTAGTTTTAACAAAGGATTAAAAAATAAAAACCCTCGAAAATGGCTAACTGAAACACAAACATCAAAAAGAAGAGTTTCTGGCAGAAAAGATTCAAACTGAAACTGAAACTGATAAAGAACTAGGTGACAGACCATGGAGCGCAACAGCCTTAAAGAGATCAGCCCTAAGGGTAATGTAATGTACAGATCTCATCTTTGCAAAGTATTCAAACAAAGAAAAGTGAAGAATTGCACAACAAAGAGGGGCAAGATCTAAAAGACAGCCAAACAAAATTGATGTTCCTTGGGGACTGAGTTATCCTTTGCTGGGAAGTCAAAAAGCAAAAAGAAGACAGGCAGGTGCATGGAAGTAGCGAGACTATAAGAGAAAACTAATGAAGCAGTGGATGCAGGAACCCAATGAATAATGCAAGCACTTATGTATCAGCAACAAATAAAGGCCCTCCACCCTCTCAATGAGGATCCTTTAATGCAATATTAGGGCATTTAAGGTGGATATCCCAATATATTGATGGTATTTCTGGTTTATACAGATTTATTGTTCGTCTATCAAACATAGCAAAGAGAATTCTAATAGTGCTAGATTTAAATCTCCTAATGGTGCATTTGATCCCCTTTTGTGCCTCTTTGCCTTTGCAAGAAAGTTCAATAGTTTTGGGATGACAATGTGACCCATTCAACTGGCTTGTTGAGAATATGGATGGTTCCTTATAGGCAACGGGTTGTCCATTAACTGCCTTTTTGGGATCCCCTCATCCACTTGCCAGCTGCAATGGCCCATGCAAAAATATCTAGCAAATTTGCTTCCATTCATGCCTATGCCTGTGGCTTTTATTGGAGCTAACTGTTTTGGCCTTTTCTTGCCAACCATTTACAATATATAATATTTTCTCGCAATTCTTCTCCATGTGGATAAGAACCAATAAACAACCTTCATCCACATCAACTGCCAACAAACTATTTGTGCACTTTGGCAACATCTCTACTACTTCAACAACCTCACAACATCTTGACCAATCACATAACCTTTTTTGCAGCCATGTGAGTTCTTCAGCAGCATTTTAAGCACTTCAGCAACATATCAAGCATTTAAACAGCCACGCAACCTTTTCAATGGCATATTGTACACTTCAGCAGCCACATAACCTCACTACGGTAATTTGTTAGCCAAATGCATAATTCAACACTTTGTCACTCTTATTGGGAATTTGCTTGTTTTCTTTGTGCTCTATTTATTTGTACATTTCTTATTGTTATATTTATTATTAAGTTTTCGATCAAGTTGTAGGCACAAAGGAATCCATTAGGGCAGATTGATAAGAGCGTAGACCATAGCTGATAATTAAATCCATAGTTGAGAAACCACTAGGGTTAAGAAACTAGGACTGTGGATCATTGATGAACAATTTAAAGCCTCCTTTGAAGAACTTGTGATCTTTGAGGAGACAGGAATAGGTATTTATTGTATCCATGATGAAGAGATTGCATCCAACAAGGTTCAAAAGGAAGGAATATGGAACAATCTCTAGCTATGAATTTGAATGCAAGTTTTGGGGGATAAACTGTGTATATTTTTTAATCTCAACATTTCGAATCACACCCAATGATTCATCATCAGGAGAGGAAAAAAGAGCCAAAAACAAAAAAATGTGGGGGGCACCGAAGCCACACTTATCTATCCCTTAGGGGATAAAATATACCACTTCTATCAACTAGAGTTGACTACATAGATAGTGGATGAGGCTTTAGTCTTAGGATTTCAACTCACAAAGGAAAGGAGAATTAAACTCCTAACAATTTTCCAGGACACATCTTGTTATTAGACAGGTAAGATCTCTTTGAACCACAAAAAACAATTTGTTATAATCGTACAAACATCACATCTAGAACCTACTCAAGTTCTTTGACACAATCAATGTGCAATCTGATAAATACCAAGGCTAATTGAATGGTGTTGATCAACTCCTATTTTGACCCACCAAGGATTTGTTCCAAAATATCAAGGATCTTGTTTGGTATGTTCCCAAATTTGTTGTGTTTAATAACATCACACATTGGCAAGTATTTGAAAGGAAAACAAATTGTCCAGTTCATCTAACAAGAGATTGAATTCTCTTAAGAATTGAATCAAAAGTTGAATGAAATCTATGGTGAATAGATCATACCACTAAATACTAAAAGAAATTTGAACATCAAATCAATCTAGAAAGCATGTTCCACAAACAAATAAGAGATCTCTTCAATCTTTCTTGTGAAAGATAAATTATGCAAAAGTTCATCACGAACTTTGCTAGCCACATAACATGCATTACTCTAATGTTAAAAAAGGGATTATAAGGTGAAATATAACTTCACTAAGAAACAAGCATACACCTTGATAAAGGCCCTCCAGAAGTTCCAGCCATAGTAGCATTAATCGGGAAAAAATCTCGATTATACCCGATTAATCGGGAATCAGGACCTCCCCCTTTTTTTCCCCAAAAAATTGCATATAATCGGTCAACGATTTTTATGAAACTAGTCAATGATTTTTATGAAAAAATCGTGATTTAATCGGCAAAAAAAATAGGATTAATGGGGAAAAAAACTGCGCCAAAAAAACCTACCAAAAAACCCTAAAAAACGCGCACGACTTTTTGTTATAAAGGTGACTCTGTTCTTCGTTTTTTATAAATGCAGGCAGGGCAGAGAGAAGCGATTCGCAATGCAGAGGATTTGCAAGGCATTCTCCAGCTTTACTATCATCAGGCATACTCCAGGGTTTTTTCTATATTTTTATCTAAGTATATTTATCTTCTGCATAGTGCATACTGTTATATTGTGCGTTTGTATATTGAATATTCTTAGTTACCGATGTGTCCTGTTTTGGGCTTGATGCGGATGCAGGTGCCTGTGGATGCGGGTGTTGGCGCGGATGCCCTGTGGGTGCCACCTGGAAGCGCATCCCAGGCGCCTGGATGCTTCTGGATGCTTCCCAGAAGCATTCGGGCGCCTGAGATACGCTTCCAGGTGGCACCCACAGGGCATCCGAGCGCATCCATTACCTATAAACTAGCATAAATATTTTAAACATATCCATTTAAGGACACAAAGATATATAGGATGATACCATATTCAGTATAGGTGTCTTGTTACTGATGTATCTGTAAGCATCTTTTCGATACCTACATTTAAGATATCCATGTTAGTGTAGATCTAAAATCTAGTACAGCACTTACTATATAAGCTAGTTTTGTCTTTAAATGTTATCATAAAAGACAAATTAAATCGTTCTTAAGCAATGCTCATGTATTTTTGCATTTGGAAATAATGATAAATAAGTGAATAGCCACCACAGTAAGTGTAATAAACAACAGTATATTAAAAGCAATTCTCAATTCTTGTGGGTTGAAATTTGATCGGTTCCCTTCAGCTGAGATTATCCTAAGTATCTTGTATTCTTCCAGAGCTGTATTTTGGTGTAATCGACAAATCTTCTTTGTTAATTTGTTTGTGTCTGCAATTAATTACACAAGGCTCATTATGAGCAAAAGCTGAAAAACTAAACAAGGTAAAGGGCACTTAATATTGCATTTGAATCTTGAACATGACTAATTAATTATTAATATTGAACTTATTTCAATTTGCTGTCACGTCTTTGAAGTTGTAACTTTTAAGTTGAAGTGTTGAACTATCAAATATGAAATATCTTGAATCTTGATCAATGGTGAAGTATCATACTATCAGTATCAAATGATTTATTTTTGTATATTTCTTGCATTTCTTTGCATATATATATATAAACGCATCCAAACGCACCGGCACACCCCCCAAAAAAAATTTCACGCATCCACGCACCTGCATCCCGCATCTGCATCCGCACCCGAATCGGCAACTAAGTGAATATTCATTGTTTGTCATGGATCCAGATTATCTTCGGCATACTCTGTCTGTGCGTAATAGTATATTGAATATTGAATATTAATATTATCTTCAGCATATTCAATATTCAAGAATCAATATTTTATTGTATATGCATCACAGAATAGAATATTCATCGTTTCTATGCGTGTATGAATATAATATTCTGCTCTGCTCTATTTGTAATATATATTGAGTTTTCTGTTCTGTTCTGTTTGTAATATATATAAAATATTTTGTTCTGTTATCTGTTTAATTAGTAATATATATTAAACAGAATAGAATATTCAATATATATTACAAACAGAACAGAACATTCATCGTATAAGTATAAGAATATATATTAAACAGAATATAATTTTTTTTTCCTCAAACAGAATATTAAACAGAACATAAGAATACATATAATATATTCAACAGAATATATATGTCATCTATATTCTGTTTAATATATGTTTTGTTTAATATATATGAAATTTAATATATATATATATATATATATATATATATATGTTCTGTTTAATATATGTTCTGTTTAGAATACATAAATTTAATTTGAAATTATATATACAGAAAATTTAGTCCATTCATGTTCGACTTTCAAATTGTGATATGTTTTGCGCAACACTGCAATGTAATCAGCAATATGAATATAAACGATGAAAATGTATGAAAATCTATTTTCTACAAGTAATGGTTGAACTCTATTTTTTATTTGCTCTCAATATATCTATGCTGTGGAAATGCCCTTTCATTTTTTTTAAAAGTAATTTCTGATTGTTTTTCTTCAATTTTTTACGTGTTTCTGCAAATCCGAGTTTTTGCCATTTTTTTCAAGAAATCCTACTCCTCTAGTTTGCTGATTTATTCCCCAAACGATTTATGCTTCTATGGTTCCAATAACTCCTCTCCAATTTCATGCACCGCCTCATACACTAAGGCAGGTAAAGAAGTGGTATTGAAACTTCTATTCTCACTCATCTCTCTAGAAACTTCATAGTGACAGTTTCAGCTGCAGATAAAACCATCACTAATGACTATTAAAGCATGACATCAGCATTTTTTAGTGTCTAGATCATTCAGACCTTTGCCTTGTTTTTCTCTAACACTTTGATATGTTCTACAACTCTCAATTCATGTGTTTTTATAATTGCTAGGAGTATTGAGTACAAGGATAAGTATTAACGAGAATGTTAGGTGACTATCGTCAGCTCATTCCATTAACTTAAATGATCCATTTAAAATTGATTCATCCACTCAAACCACTACAACCAGGACCATGTGGGGAAGGCATTACTAGCCTACAATGTTTAGAGATGCTCAGAAACCAGTAAAGGGGTGTAAAGCATGCAAGAGATTCAGTAGGAAAAGAAGAAAAGTTCAACACCCTCTCATACTTATAAACATGGATCTCACCTTTTTATGATGGTGACTTGATTTAATTAAATCCATTAATCTGCCCTCAAGTGTTGGATATAATTGAGTGCTTCCAACTACTAACAACTTCACCAAGGGAGCCTAACCTACAACACTGAAAGACATTACTAAAGGGATATTTTTTAACTTCCTTGAGGGCATCACGATGAGGTTTAGATCACAAATAAAGCCAACACATTCATTAGAGAATGGACCACTCACTTTGCCAATTCGGTATGAGATATTCACAAAGACATCCCAACTATTACCCTCAAGGTAAAAGGTTAGTTGAATCCACTAACATGAGCCTAAAATGGATCATTGGAAGGACCATCTCTAACAACCAAGGGTCTAGCATAACATGCTAGAACCTTGTGGGCCAATCAAATTATATTGAAGAAAGCACTAGGAACTTCTCCTTATGCATTGGTGTATGGCAAAGATGTTAGTCTTTCCTTGCATGTTGAGCTATTAGGATTAAAATTTGCACACTAATTGGAGTTATAACATAACGATGCTTTAATCATGATAATGGCATAACTCTTTAGACTTACGAAGAACAAAACCAAATCTTTGAGATATTCCTTAGAAATCAATGCACCATCAAAAGATAGTTTGACAAGAGCACTACTTTCAAAGACTTCAACGAAGGAAAACCAAGGAAGAATTCAAAATGTGATGTTCCATTGAGTTGACCTATATTGAATCGTCAAAATGAGGCAGTTACCTAAAGTAAGGAGAAGAGTTTGCCCGATCTCAAATAATGGGATACATCTAAAACATTCCATGAGGTGTGCATCTCTACGTTAGTAATGTAATAATTGTGGTTTTCCTTCTTCCCTTGTTTGTAAATATGTATTATACTTTTGGTGCTCTTCACAAAGATATATTTGTTTATCTCAGCTCAACACTTATACAAGTGTTTACAATTACCCAATGAAGTAGAACAACCCTCTAGATCCCAATTAGTGGATAAATCTAAAATGTTACCCATGTCATATGCATCTCTATGTCAATTATGTAAAAATTGTAAAGCTTTCCTTCTTCCCTTGTTTGTAAACATGTTTTTTACACTCAAAACTCTCCACAAAGGAATTTAGATTAGACTCAGCTAAACACTTCTCCAAGTGCAAAGGAATGTATGACAATTGTCGATATCTCTACATGGGAATAGATTGCTTTTTAGGAAAAGGATTCCAATACTAGCTAGACTCCCAAACAACATTAGTTGCTGATCTCCACCAGCAAGTTTATCCAATAACTTACCAAAACCTTGAGAAAATGAAATACCCTGTAACAATAAGACTCACACATTGTTGATCTCTTCAAAACTAACAATTAGTAGGACCTAATATGCAATAAAGATGGAGGGTCCCACTTCCAACAAAAGTAAATATGTGGCTAATGAATGCTACTTTGAAATAAATGAAAGATTTGTTTATCTTAAAAATTTTGTTTTTCATAGATCACCCTAGATCTCATAGTTGGTGAATCATTCGAGGGATTTTTCAAAATTAAAATTCTCGTTAAGGTTGTAGAGAAGAATTTAATTAAGAGGCCTTGACCCATTACTCAAATACAACCAAGTACATAATTTATTGCCTAGGCCTTTATACCAAAAACAGTTAATTTCTCAAAAAATGGCATTGTGACCATATGCCAAATTTAAATGGCAAAGGGAAGTGGTGTGCATTGATTCACATGCTTGCCTTAACGGAAAATCCAATTGTTGCAACTTTAACCTAAAAAGAAATGATCATGATAACCCATAATTCAAGCCATAAATCCAATTGGTCTTATCATTTTCTCTTACCTTGCAAAAAAAAATCTACTCTAAGAGCTTTTCTATGAGCTTCAAGTGCTCTGCAAATATTCTAACAAATTTGAAAAAAAAATCAAGACCACATGTCTTCTAAGTGCTTGTGTATTTTCATAAGCTCGTACCTTTAAAAAGTTAAAATTTTTACAAGAAAAACGAGTTCAAAGGAGGCTCGAGAATTTACATGAATTTTTGAGGCATCCTATAAAGATAAGTGACCAAGGACAGAAAAATCACACCAAAGAGAGAATCATCCTCCACCTCCCAAACTTCTAACTTCAAAAGAAAGCAAAGCCACCACGAAGCTACTAGCAAGGCTATTTCTTGTCCCTCTAAAGTACCTCAATCTCCTTCTCCTCCTATATCTATCCATGACAGTATATCCAATCAAAGGGATCCTCAAAGTTAATTTAATGGTACTTCTCACTCATCTTATGTACCTCAATCCCCTTCTACTATATTCATCCATTGTGCTCCACCCAATCAAAGAATGTTTTAGAGTCGTCCAAATGTTACCACCTCCCCCTCTTTTTCATAAGAACATGGTTGAGGCCCTTTTCTCAACAACCCCATTAATGCACAAGCCTTGTCAACCTCAACCCACCCCACCCTCCCAATAAACCATTTTTTTATGGATGATTTTGTTGATTTTTTAATGTACAAGATTGTCAAAGAACCTTAAGACATAGGGCCTTTAACCAAATCCAAGTAGGCAGCAATCAACATTCTACCTTGGCTCAATTCTAGAGCATGGGGCTAGGACCAATACACAACTCACCATAATTACCCTTACTTGAAGCTTGTTGACGTGTATGTTGCACACTACAACCCAAACAACAAAGTGATTACAAATTTGGTCAAAAAAGCAATGGCCATTTTTAAGATAGAGAAGACCACTAAGATATTATGCATTTTACCAAAGAACCATGCATTGCACTTTCAGCCATAATAAAGAGCCTTGATGAAAGGTGGGATACTGTAAAGAACAACCAAGGTTTCAATTCCAATGGGAATTTGCCCACCAAATTTTTAAAGATATGCCTATAGACATCTTGAGTGTGTTTGCCCTGGTCTATGGAACAAAAGATGATAAAAGAATATGCAAGCACTAAATAGATTTTTTGTATTGCATCTACAATGCCTCAAGGATATTATCTAACATTTAGGTTTGTTGTGGAGATCGCTAAGAAATTCATGAATATCTTGCAAATTTTGCCTACATCAAAAAAATCAAGTACTCAACATATTTTATATACCACCTATTATTAAATCAAAACTTGAAGAATTCAAAACTATGTGGATAAAGTGTTAATCGTTATGGATCCAATTACTACTCCCTTGCCCATAGCTGACTAGACCCCTCTATAGATAAGAACATCATATATCCTCTATTTGTTTATAAATTTATTGTGTTGATGAAGCACAAGTTACTAACTTCCGACTTCAAGAAACATTGACACTTCTACCCACTATGAAAGGGGATTAGTATTTCTACTTAAAGATCATCACCTATGGCTTCAAAGCTTTAGTTATCTAGAGATATTCTCTCGACAATCGTCACAGAGTCTTCACAATCAAATTCTAACATTGCAATGCTAGCAAGAATAAGAAGGAATTTTATCCTATTACCCACTCCTCCATTTCCATTACATTGAAAGAGAGAATTTATGGAGATAATGCTAAAATTAGAGGATATAACCATTAAAGATAGTGAGAATAGTTAGATTTGTGACCTTGAGGAATAATTCGGGGCTAGGCTCAAATCTATGGTGTTGAAACCACTCACATTCATAAGCCACCACTCAAAAAATATAAAAACTTAGATGACAAATAAAACCTCATAAGCACCACCCAAGAACTAGTGATGAAAGAGAATGAAAGGTTATTTATTGCTCCACCATGGCTTTCATTTACTCCAGTAAGTTTGTCTACAACCCCAACCTTTATGAGCACCAAATCAATGTAAACCAACATAAATATCTTCTAAGAACAAGAAGTGGAATGTCGTAAAGATTGAAGCATAGTGGCATTTTAGAGTCGAGAGCAACCACAAAACTATAACTCTTTGAAGTATTGAAGAAGGTATTTAATTTGAGGAGCTCTAAAATTAGGGCTAAAGAGGATTCAAATGATTGTAATCCTTTATATGAGGATTCCCCTCAATGGACAACAAAAGCTAAAGATATCCTCATAGAGACATATGGCAACCCTCGTGTGAAGAATACAATATTCCAAGATCAAAGGCCTGAACCCACAAGAAGTAGAGATCAAGCAACTATGCATTCCTCAACCAAATCCTACATGTTCACATGACAAATACGGACTTGGTTTAGGCATCCCACCTTTCCCTTTCAGCTCGAATCCCTCATGCTTGAGCTATGAGGGAAACATCACCAATAAGCACCAATGAGGCAGCTCCATCTTCTAAAAAACAAGAGGTCTCCAAATAGTCAATAAAAAACTTGAGAAAATGGGCAATCCCCAACCAAGCAAGAACAAGTAATCAAAGAACAAATGTTCATTGACCAATGGCTATATATTCAAAGTATAACCAAATAAAAGAAAATAATGCCCAAGTAGCTCCTTTTCTCTACATTCAAAGAGACCCAAAGCCAAAGAGAAAGAAAATGACAAGAGCACACCAGCTTTCAAGAATTCCAACACCTTTCACCTCAACTACTTGCTGCCACAATAAGTAAACTTGCCCACTTGTGTGTTCTCTTTCTTCTTCCACTTTCTCTATTTGCATTACTTTCTCTACGTCAACTTCTATACCATTGTCATCTCCCCTTGTGAATATGTTCACTATTCCTCTTGTGCAAAGTTTTCTTCACCCCTTAAAGTAGCTCTATACAACCTCCTTTTGTAAATATTTCCCTCATCCCTGCTTCAACGGTTGTAGCTAATTTTGTGCATTCTCAACCCCTCCCTCATATAATAGTTCTAACTTTTAAGGTGCAATTGAGCACCTTTTTGGGAGGAGTGATCTTCACACCTAAGACTGCAATCAATGAAGCTAAAGCTTTGGCCCTTATGTAAGGCCTAAGCTTAGCAAAACTGAAAAATTGTAGTTGAAGGTGATGAAAAGAAAATCGTTGGGGCAAAGAAAAAATGAATCATCCCATGCTAGAAATTGGATAGCATTATGGGTGAATCAAGAGAGGTGAACAACTCATTCAAGGAAAATAATTTCTAGCATTGCTTCACGTAATGCAATAGACAAATTAATCTGCTAACCATCACAGGATACAAATTTCCCTTTCTAGCTTCACTACTCAACACAAAGCAAGAATGAGAGTGACTCCCTCTTCTCTTACATGAGGATCACTTGGGCCTCTTGTCAATGGAACCAGGGGGCTAGCTGCACAACAATAAAATTTAAATTAAAATAAGAAAAAGCCTAAAAGGTAATAGAGAGAAAGAAGAAAGACATCATTCAATATTCATTTTACAAGGAGTCAAATATCATTTTCCAATAGCACCAAAAACTGGTTAATGAACCAATAACATTCTGAGCAATGAATTTTAAGTGTCTTACACTCTGATGTGTGCAAAATGCACATAGCTCACCAACTATTCATCAAAGGGTTGTGTCTTGGTCAAAAGCTATATGGTAACTTAAGCCTATTATATCCTAATAGCCAATTTATGCAACAATATTTGTATTTCCTTCCACAGAAAAAAAACATCTTCCCAACCAAGATGAGAGAAGATTTCTTATCTGCAACCCAAATGGGAGAAAAAGGATTAGGGACAAGTAGTATGCAAGATCAATCTTCAATAGACAATCAAAGAGGACATTCAAGATTGACAATGGAGAAACACTAGTTATGATTAGAAACTTTGAAATGTCACAAGAGAAAAGAGCACTACTAAACTGGAAGCACACCTACCTCCACTGAAACTAACTTTTTAGTAATATTAGGTATGGAGGAACGAATGAGGAACTGTTCAGTTGGATTACCGACTGGGTAACTCAGAGAGTGTGTTGTAGACCAAGGAATGGTACAAAGGAGGACAGAGAGGAACCAGGTGTGCAAAAGGAAGTGCCAGCCTTGCTTTAAGAGATATAACAGTTCAAAATCGGTTTCAACTTTCAAGCCCTAAAGGGCCACTTTTAAGATTTGGTCAGATATGTTGAAAATCTCAGAGACACTCGTAGAGAGATTATTGTGTGCAATCGGCTTGATCTCCTTCCTAGTGCTGAAACAATAAGAGCAATGCACACCTCAGCAAAGAAGCATGAATCCTAGGAACCAGGAGTCTGGTTGGGGCTGTCTGCAATGTGCCTAGAATCCCTGTGGAAGAAAGGGGTCAAAACCCCTGGAAAAGGAGCGTCTCTGGCAACTAACACAACTAGACCTGGTGCAAACCAGAAAGATATGAAGACCTTAACCTTCATTCAGATAAATTGAGGTCCCTAGCATAGAAAACAAGACACCTTTTTGCTTTCAAAGATAATGGACTGTGGGTGGCATGGTTACCTGGCATGCACTTTATGTTAAGGAAGAACTACGAAGCTACACTATGAGAGCACCTAAATATCATGTGTTGTCATTGTAAGTAGAGAGGATAGTTCTTGGAAAAGGTATAAGGTAATTGGCTGCATAAAATGGTGCACGGTCATCTCCACCTTGTATAGCTTCCAATCCTGTTTTTTGGCAGCCAATCCATGTAGCACAAGCCAATATAGTAGTTTCCAAAATAGTATAACAGCATCTTTCATAAAATTGACAGTTAAATCCTGCAATTTTCAATATAATATCATTTCAATCAATTCAATTCTTCATGGCCTACTGTCTAGGTTTTTACAAGAACTGGACCAGTACAATCCCTACTTTACCAATCAGAAAAAACTATGAACAAATTTGACTATTCCTTTGCGAACATTATATTATATAAACTAGTAATTACCTTTATGGAAACATAGAAGGAAATTATGAAGTTACCATTTCAAAATAAACAAGTGACATTGAATGTGTTAGACATGACCAAAATATAGCTGACCACAAAGGAAGGAGTAACCAAATCACACAACTGAATTCAAATGCATCATCACTTTTATCTATCAATAGATACTTAAGACTTTACATTGTGATAGAAGTTGAATGCAGTTCATTGAAAGATTATAGTGAATTTTTCATGTCTAACATTTGAAATTCTTCAAGAATTTTGCATACATGTAAAGGCATCCATACATATTTGATAGCAGAATTTATGAACCAACATGCCAAATGATGACCTCCTAATTTTGTGGCTGACAAAGTATTTTAACCAGCGACTTGAGCTTTTAAAAAGCCATGAAGACCAACAGTCTTATATTATCTCCTAATTGGGAAGGCTTTAAAAAAATAGATTGGAATAGTGGCTATATAGACATGAATTGTTTTCACTGTTTCAGTATACATTCCTTACCATTGCTTTGACATTTTATTAGATGCCGTTAATAGTTTGTTAGCTTTTGCAGAAGTTATTACCCAAGGATTCACTTTATAATATCATATCCTTAGACACAGAAAAATCACGCCCAGAACTCCTCCAGTTGATGTAGAAATTTAACTAAAGGGGCTGTAAGACATCCCATTGCCAGGGCCAGTGCACATGGTGGCAGCATAACTCGAACATTAATCAGTTTTAGAAGTAAATATAATGCAGTTCTCTTTAGGTTGATATCTTGATACTCAATAATCTAAAGCTCCTCCGGTTTAGCAATGGCCTACAATGTTTGTGTCAAACTAAATATTCATGCAGATTCATCATGATGTGTACGATTATATAACAAATCCGTTGCCATAACAGCACCAAGCAATCAGTTAAGAATATCCTCATAGATGATCAACAGCGTGTAGCATCTTTAGCGTAAGTGAAACGTCCACATACATTGTACAAAATCAACATGTACAGACATGCAAGCAAAAGCTGATCAGAAATACTTGAACATTCAATTTTAATGGAGATGAAAACTAATTAAAGGCTTTGAACATAGAGCAATATGGTAGGACTGCTAAACAAAATTCTAATCATATTCCAAGAACAATGCATCCCTAACTCTCAATCAAGATGCCATGATAAAGTCTTTTATTGAAGAGCCTTTCTTATCTGGAAGAACTATTAGTTACTCTAAGTCAATTCAATGGTTCCCTATAAACTTCATAAAAACACCTGATTATCATAATATACCTTGGATTGTAGAAAATGTGAAACATGCTTTTTGTGGCAACAGCATTAGCAGCAGCAGCAAGGACACTAAGATGCATATTTTGGCTAGAAAGCAATGCAGAAGGAACAGCACTTTGTTGTCGAGCAGCTCTTCGAATCCCTAATCTCAGTTGTCCATTTTCATCTCTGTTCAAAATATAGTGTTACAACATATAGGGAGAAAACATAGAGCCTACAGCAGAACTTCATTAAAGACTATACATTGTTTGATACTTGTTTGTGGGTTTGGGTGGTTGATGAAATATGGTTTCCTAACTTCTCATTATAAACTATAAAGACAATTGTTAACAGAATTAATGTTCTTTCCTTTCAACAGCTGCAGTCAACCACTGAGTTAACATACCTCAAGAAGAGTACAGCATCTCCTGATACAAGTCCTTTATGACTCACAAAAACACTCCACCCAGTTGTAAGCAAATGCCTTCGTGGTTGGCCTGCATATTAATATCAAACCTCAAGTAAGACATCAAAACGTCATGTGTCACTACTGATCAAATCCCTCTGAAAATGCTAAGAAAAATACTTAAATTACTACATGGAACTCAGTAGCATATCAGTTCTTCAATGAGAACACATTTTATGCCCAATCAAGATTTATATTGTGCGAAAGAAAACAGAAGACTCTTAAAAGAAGTAAAATTTATCATACAATATGAAGAAAGAATTTTGAGATTTCATCTAAAAAGAATCATCAGTCAAAAGGGATATTATTCTGGATTTGGTTTATAGGTTATGAAACATTTAATTAATCCCACATTGGACATACTACTTAGTCACCCTTTAGTCATATTGCATAGATATGCTATTAAAGCATGTCACCATTATGTGCGTACCCCTGTATATATGCCGAAACTTCCATTCAACTCCATGCAAATCCTTAGCCAAAAGCTCCTGTGAAGGCCGCTGCTGGTTATAATCCTGCAAAAACGACAATGTAAGCTAGTACGATGTGAATGGTTTCAGAAACATACTAATGTTATTGGTAATCAACAGTCATGAGTCAGCTCACATTTATCAGGTCACATTGTCTACCTCCAATCTAGATATCATCTGGAACTTCAACCCAACTCTTAAATGTAGACTTGTAACTAAATTGGACATAAAGTGGAAAGGTTTCTCAACCATAAAACAGGCTCCAGGGATTAAAATATTGAAAACCTAACTAACTGGAATTTAAAGCCTGGCAGTTAGTCAATCATGCTATCCACCGTCAAGTCACTTAAAACAGCTAATCAGGTCACTTTTCATGATAAACTATGTTTTTAACATATCTGCTTGTCAACCCAAGGAAAATTCTTGTGAAAAAAGTACAGTTAGAGATCAGAAAGTACCAGAGGAGGGAAGCAGTCTTCCGCAGCCCTTCGAGGAACTGAAAATCCACCATGCGTGCTTGTGTCAGAAGCAGTCAGTGTTTTACAAAACATGTGTGGAGTAGGTTTGTCCTTTTTAACTTCCTCATCTTCTTCGTCTCCAACATCTTTCCCCAGTGGCTGCAGAGATACATAATCTCAATTACCAACTCTCGATTTGAAATCTCTCAAGAGTTCCTATGTTGTAATATATCCAGGTTACAGAGTGAGGTAAGGGGCAATTTTGAAGAATATGAAGTTTGAAATTTAAGGAAATATAAGCATTCTAATATTAATATAGATTTTATATAAGTTGGAGAGCATGCCACCATGATGAATCGGATTCAAACCTTGGCGGACGTGCTCCTCGTCATCGTGCAAAAGTTGCGCACACTTTCAATTTATTTGTGGACTAAGGAGACAAAGTGATGTGTGTGTTATGGAGATAACCTTTCTGGCGTCCACAGAGAAATTTTTTCCCCCTAAAAAAATAAGTGCAGGTGGTAAACAAGTCCAATGTAGAAACGGATAGAGAGTCGCGGCTCCTCTTAGAGAGACTTTTATGAGAATGCTAATAAATTGCAGTTCTTTATGTTTTGAAAACTGGAATACGCGGCTATTAAGGGCCTCTGTTCAGATGTCTCGACCTAAACAATCTTTCTACCAACAAATGTCCAAAACAAATTTGGTAAACAGAACTTTTACTCTATACGTGCAAATTTTACATTATAACAAGTCATGAAAAGTGAACCTAAATTGTCAGAAAAGAATGTATAATGCATACGGTTTTGTAAGGGAAACATACATACCTCTACTTCAGGAACCAATGTTACTTGAGCATACACTTCGTCAGTCTCCTGGTCTGCCTGTTAAAACAATAACACACCCACAATTTCATAAGTGTGCCCACAAAGCCAAGCAAATAAAAAAAAACAACACGGCTGTTGATGTTTATATAATGAAGGAGAATTCAAGTAATTATCACCCACATGGAGATTCACATTGAGCACACGGCAGAAAATCTGAGGCGGAAGATCGTAAGGGCGCACATGTTGGTGAGACTGGTGTTTGATGGATGTGGACACCTGCTCCATGTGACCCTGGGGGAAATACACCACAAAACTCCCCTTTCTTGGCAGAGATATGAGAGGACCTGCACAGGCATGCCATAACTCCATGCATATTGAAGTCTTGTGGCTGCCTGATAATGCCATCTCTTCTTCATTAAACAATCTCCCACCATTGTTATATTCATCTGGGCTGTTAAGATCAATTTCCATGAAAAAAAACAGACAGAAACCACCCGAGAGAAAACTAGAAGCCTACAACACCCACTTCAACACCAGCAGCCTCCTGCAGTTGGAAAAAACCTGGCCATTGCGAAGCAGAGCAGAGATAGGTACATAGTCGCCTAATACTAGGGGTAAAAAAGCATTAAGGATGGGTCGTTCCTCCAAGGACATGTAGCAGCTGCTGGTTCAGAAACGTGGTTCCCAAATGACCAGGCACTCATGTTTCCTTGCACTATAACAGACAATTACCCCAAGGATCTTTAACCATCCTCCCCCTCACCTGGTCAAACAAATGACACTTGAGTCGACTACTAGTATTAGTAGTGGACAGTAGTCATATCGTCCTTGTCTTCAGAAATACAGAAGCAGACTGACTCACTGACTGTACCGTACAAGTACTGATGCCCTCCCTCCTCAGAGCTCGACTACACAGACAAAACGGGTAATCATTCAGTGCATATCTCAAAAGCTGCACTACCCACACACAATTTTACTCCTTTGTCCTTGATTACCCTTACCACTTCCCCACCACCCCATTCTAAAACCTCTACTAAGCTACCCCATCCCCCACTCTCCAATAATAAAATGACATGAACAGTCGTTATATATATAACTCCAATGGTACAAATTCATACGACCCAAAAACAGTATCAATAGTTAATACACCCACAAGTCCACTGAAATCATAAAGACCCACAAACTTGAGGAACACAGTTCCATAAAAATATATGCTTTAACACCTCCATTAATTAGTACCATTGCAGATTATGATATCTAAACCAACGGAGGAATATATGCTTGAGGGCTTGCTTGAAACAAAAACACCCACCTCACCCCAGCCCATCCAACTGCCCAGAATGCAATATCGTGCATCAATTGTGCTGTCTTAATCCCAGGAGACACAAACACATCACCTACTATCTCTTACTTTTAACTTTTACTTTATATGACACTCTTGGATTTTACACTGTATCTAATTTAGAATTGCAACAAACTGTACCGCTAACTCCCTTTCCTTTTGTTTTTAATAGCCTTTCTCTATTTGACAATATCCATATCCACCTATAATTTCCCTGTTTCTACGTTTCCCCCATTCTTATATTTTCCAACAATACCACTTAACCTTTTTTCTCCTCATTTCACTGTTGTTTTAAATCATTGCACTGTTCTTTTCAAAATCCCAACTTTTTTTTATCGTTGTACTGTTGTCTACTTACCCCAAATGCACACTTTTGTGTTAGCTTTACAAATTTTTTAAAACTCTTTGGCCTTTAATGTTTTTTACTGCATATACATTGCACACTTATGTGCTGGCTTTATGGTACAGAGCAGTGGGCAAGAAATGCACCTTCTGTCTTTGTATTGAGTTGTCCATTTTGGAGCAGACTTTCAGATCTCTGGCTTATGTTGGCTTCTTTAAACCTTCTGGTGGTGGTGGATAATTGCGAAAACTCTATACTTTCTTCAAACTATATTATTATATCAACCACTTCCCATTCTCTGCACTCCTGTTCACGTACAGGCATGTTCTGTACTACTTTATTAGTGCAGTTAGTAGACCAAATTCCCTTGTGTTCTCTGTGTAATCATGTGCCTTGTCTAGATATTTCACATGTTAACATTCTAAGATTCTTTCTATTCTTTTGAATAACACCATGTCGCCTTGGCTAACTATTCCTTTCACTGTTTCCCGGTTAAAGTTGAATACTTTTAAATTGATTAAATTATATACAAGATCCCTTAGAATTCTTATTTTTATTATTAATTAAAAATATAGATACATAAGCTTACGCTAAAAGACCAAACTAAAAAGCAAACACTATTAAAATAAATATTTGTATGATAAAGTACAGTTGGAGGAATCCCTAACTAAATCCTGACCACAATAAAGATTGATTTGCAGTTTGATGGGGTAGAGAAGGAACTCCTAGAGCAGGATAATAAGGAGATTTTTTTTTAATTGAGTTGTGTGAGTATTTATTTTTTAATGGCATTTAGATATCATATATCTTTGTTTTTTTTTTCTTAATAAGTAAATTTTAAGATGATAATTATATAGTTAGAGGTAAAAGTGGTTGTGGTTTTACAAGAAGATGAAATTTGTTTTAATAGCATTTTAGAATATTTAAATCTTGGTTAATGGCATGATCAAGAACATACTATCATTCATGTTATTGTGTTCAATCAATTAAACTAAAATCTTTTACCCATATTAATATATTAGAATAATAGAAGAACAAGATTGAAAGGAACTTGAAAATTGTTAACAATGATTTTCTTTATCTCATATTCCTAGACAAGGATAATAAGTTATATATGAGATTCTTTTATATTGTATTAGCATATATTTTTTAATGGAATATAGATACGAGGTACCTCTATTTTATATGACTAAGTGGATTAAAACATGATCATTAAGTAATTACAAGTAAAAGTTATTGTAGTTTTCAAAATTATAGAAAGATTAAATTTGGTCGTATAGCATCTTGAGGGTTTAAACTCTTAGTAAGTGGCATGATCAAGAACATACCATCATCCCTCTTATGGTGTTCAATCAATTAAACCAAAATATTTTGGCTATATTAATGCATTAAACGTCACTAAAACTCATTCATTCATTCTTTAAATTATTATCAAAATACAAATAAGTCTCTTTGTTGAGATTTTTAGAGTATTTGTTCTCTTTTATAATAGTCGGGGTGGATTCTAAATCAATGTAGTTTCTAATATTAAGTTATTATTATCGTTATAGACATAGAATGAGCTCTCAATCATATAGATCCAGCAATATTTTATAGAAAGGGTTATGTTCTTAGCTTTCTAATGAGAAAAAGAAGTTATATTTCCTCTTTAAAATTGTTCATTATAAGACATAAAATGAGCTCTCAATTATATAAATTTTAAAATATAATTTTTTGTAATATTTTTAAATTTCTTATAAGAAAAAAAAATCTCTCCTATCTTATTTTATTTTTAAATTAATTTCTCTTCAAAAATATCTTTAATAAATAAAAAAATTATTTTTATACCATTTAATTTCAAATCTTAAATCTACACCCATTTAATTTCAAACCTTAAATCAATATATTCTTTCTTCATTCTACCTTCAAAAGATTCTTGAAAATAGATTTCATAAGACCTTTGCTTCTTGAATAAAATCATAAGAGAACATTACATACACATAGATGTTAATATGAATAGCTTTTCATGATAAAAATGCATTATTTAAAGAACATTACATACACATAGATGTTAATATGAATAGCTTTTCATGATAAAAATACATTATTTAAAACTTTTTTGAAATCTATTTTAAAAGATATAGTAGAGCATGGCCAATGAAATTGACCTTGGAATTTGGAAGATCTGAAAAAGGGCAAAAGAGAAGCAATTTATAAAAAATGGTTAAGAGGTGTTGGATGAGAGGTGGGGCCAAGAAGACAAAGTGAATGTACTTGGGCACCAAACAAGGGAGATGTCAGGTTGTTTTGTATTATTAAGAGCAATAAAAGTTTGGTTGCATTGAGGACATTAGGTGTATGCATATAATCTTGTTTGTCTTCATTTGATTGTTATGTGGTTATGTGAGAGGTTGCGTGACAAGGATGTTGAGGTTGCGTGAGTAGAAAAAGGCAGGATATCACGAGCTAATGTAATGCCTTCACTTCCCACTTTCTCAATCCTCTCCAATGTATGGTAACCTTTTCTTTTCAGTGTCCCTCTTCTTGTCTTTTCTATTTTTATGTACTATGCTCTTACCAAATCTAGAGTAGCCCAAATTTGGGTCAGCCTTAGTAGGGATAAATAAAGTAAGTTTTTTTGTATATTCAAAACTATGTTTTCAATGGTTAACGGTGAATATTATCAAAGTAAATTTATATATTTTTATTATTAGTGAAAGTTTGATTAAGATAAGGTAGGTTTTTGAAATGATATAATCTTATTATATCAATAGTTATAGTAATGAAATAATAAAATAATGGTTTAACATAGTTATATGAAAGGACAATAATCTTATATCAATAGTTAGAATTCAATATAATAATTAAAAATAAATAAACATGATTTTATGAAAGGACAATAATCTTGTCTACCAATTATTACAGTAATAAAACAACAATGCAGTAGTTAAAAATAGTTAAACATAATTATATTGAAGTTCAAAACAATAAATAGGAATATTAGACCTACATTATAGACCAACATAGGCAAGAGTCAAAAGCACACCTGATAAAAAGTAGAATTAAAAGGTTTATTGTATCCACAAATCAAAAGGAAGAAGAAAGCATAAGTTCATCATAGCAAATGAAGGGCCTTTAGCTACTTCAAGCTCTTCACAAAGAAAGGTTTGATTAATGTGTTGATTAAGATAATGTAGTTTTGAAATGACATAATATTATACATCCACAGTCATAGTAATAAAGGACAATAATCTTATACATTAATAGTCAGAGCAATAAAATAATATAATAATTAAAAATAGATAAACACATTTCTATGAAAGAACAATTATCTTATTCACCAATAGTTACAATAGTAAAACAACAAGTTAATAGTAAAAAATGGTTCTATTAAAGTTTAAATCAACAAAAAGGAATATTAGACCTACATTGAAGATCAACATATAAAAGAGTCAAAAGCGCAACTAATAAAAGGTAGAATTAAAAGGTTTGTTGTATCAACAAATCAAAAGGAACAAGAATGTGTGAGTTCATCATAGCAGATGAAGGGCCTTAACTATTTCAAGCTCTTCACAAAGAATGGTTTGATTAATGTTTGTTTATTGGCAAAACGTAAAAGATATATTGAAAAGGGGAGCAAAGCTCACCTTAAAGGATGATCCAAAAACCATGGGAAGAAATATGGGAGCCTAGCTCAACCTCAACAAAATTGACCATGAACAAAAAGAAAGAGGGGAGGCAAGCTCAACCAAGGTTTGATCAATGTTAAGTGGTTACTAATTAGAATTTAAGTTAATTTAGTCATTTAGTGAATTTTTCAATAATTGTGAAGATGTATGGTTTGTATGGTATGCAGAAGTTTTGATTTGTGCTTTATAATTATTATTAAGATTGTTGTTCTTGTAAAAATCATACTTTTAATGTTGTTTTAATTATTTTTAAATAAATAAAATGTGATTTATACATTTGAATTGATTCAAACTATGATGTTTATACATTACAATAGTATGACAAATAATGAAAAGGGATCAATACATGGACAATTTAAGTTGGGGTCCCTAAAGAGTGTGGTGTTGTGTAAAATTGAATTAGCCATGGAGATGGTTATATCTTTTGAATATTTTTTGATATTGTTTGGTTTTATTAGTTGATATTATGCACATATGAATTATTGACTAATCTTGACCCTTGTCAATAGTTAAGAACACATACTTGATCTTTAAATATGTTGCACTAATAACCAAATATGTCAACGTCATAAATTAGATGAAGTGACATATTAAATACAATTATCTATAATAAAAAAAATAAGGTAGGTATATATAAATCAAAGTATAGTTAATTTTCTAAAATTATTATATTTAAAGTTTCCAAAACGTTGGGATGCATTTAGGCGCACGCGCGCACACACACACACAGAGTTTAATATGTTGCTCTCTCATCCATCCCATCTATTACATGTGATCAACTATTGCTAAAGTATAAGTCAATTTATGTCAATAATGACATGTAAAGATTAGAAAAGATGTTGCATCACATAAAGATTAGAAAGGATGTTGCATAAATTACTAGTGTTTTAAAATGATAATTAATATTTCAAAGGATGTCATTTTAGCACCAACATTTGTGTTTGTTTTTTATTTATTTTTTATTTCCTTTATGGTCATCTACATACATCCTAAGTAACTTAGAGGGGAGGGGTGAATCAATTACTCCAAAAAAAATCCCTTGTCCCTTAGATGTCTTAAACAATATAACATTTTTACTCGGTTAATTAAGATATTCTTCTATAACTCCAGTGTTAAAGCAATCTTTATGATATCCAATGCAATTATACTTTAGTGATTAAGTGTTGAAACATAAAGCATGAAACAAATAACATATACACAGGAGACACCAAGATTTAGCGTGGAAACCCAATATGAGAAAAACCACCAATGTAACTAGTTACTATTTTTCACTCTCCTGAAGTGAGCTCTATTAGGAGCCAACCCTGTTAAAGGTTACAAAAACACACTGTTAGGTGTGACCTTGTTAGAGGATTTAAATCACCCTGTGAGGAGTGGCCTTGTTAGAGGTCTTCAACACTTCAACATAGAAATGCTACCTTGTGAGAGGATTTACAAAAAGACTGTTAAGTCTACTCTGTTAAGAGATTTGAGATCACTACTACAATTGTTAGACAGTAATAATGAATTGACTTGTATGTGTAAGTAACTGTCTTTGTTGATTCAGATCTTTGTTCTGATTATAACTGGATCTTTGCTGATCAAATATTCTATTGCAGCTCTGAGTGTTCTGTACTCAATCAGAATCCCTTCTAATTTTGCCTTCACTCTTCATATCACAAAATTCCACACTTCTACTTATTTTCAACTTTTACATTCTCTTTTCTTATTCTTATTCAATCCAAACTTGACCTTTCATATATATGATAAGCCCTGTCAAGTCGGCTTGAATATACTTCTAAATAAGTAATAAATCACAATTCAGTCGGCCTCATATAACCAATTAATTATAGAATGTAAA
>MU228428.1:1600482-1616888 GCA_018584345.1 Thuja plicata | reverse complement strand
GCAAGGTCTTTTATCCAGTGGGAGTTGCATCTACTACTTTGTCGTCTGGTTCCAGTCTCCAAGTGGGAGATTAATTGGTGTGGAGCCTGATCAGTCTCCAAGTGGGAGATTGTTGATATTATGGTGATTGATCATGTAGTAGGTGTTGATATTGTGGCCCCATGTCTGGTAGCTACCGGAGGTGAGGGGCGGTAGCCCCGAACCGGAGGTCAGCCGGAACAGTTCCTTGTCATTACACTTCTGTCTAATCTCCAATTATTTTCTCAGGTGCATGATGTCTTCTAACATATCTAGAAAGTACTGGATCCTTCAGTCTTAATTCTGGACTTGATCCACTAGGTCTATCATTCTCAAACATTCTTTCATGTTCTTCTATCTGATGCTCGGGTTCCACTTTCTGTGACCCAGGTCCCTCTGTCTGTGACTCGGGTTCCTCTGTCTAAGACTTGGTTCCCTCTACTGTGACTCAGTCTCTTCTACCAACAACTCGGGTTGCACAGTTTGCAACTCAGGTTGTACAGTTTGTATTTGTATATTCAGTGGTTGGCAGTTTTGTTGTCCAATCACCATTGCTCGAGTCATGGGCATAGTATCAATTTCATGATACACAAAGTTCATGTATTCTTCAGGCTCTTTACTGCTCTACTCTTCATATCTTTCTGCAAACTCATCAATCTTGTTTATGTTTACCAGATTATCAAAATTTACATGACACAACCTTTTATACCATAGCCAACTTTCTTCTACTTGTGCAATGAAGCATGAACCTTCAGTGAGATCAAGATAGAATATATTACCTTTTGTTTTCCTGTCAGTTCCAACTAGGTTCCCTTTACCATCCAAGGGCTTGGCCTTACCATTCATGAATTCTACCTTGAAGCCAATATTGTTCAACTGTGCTACATTGAGTAGATTTCTCCTTAGTCCTTCAACCCAATAAGCATTATCACATTTGATTCCTTCTGTCAAAGTAATGCAACCTTTTCCTTTCACATAGCAGGGTTCATCATTCCCAAAACTGACACTCCCGCCATCATAGCATTCAAGATGTTCAAATTTGGTCTTATCACCAGTCATGTGATGAGAACAACCACTCTCAATTATCCATGTGTCATTTTTACTGATATGTGAGAAAAGTGTTGTCTTTTCATCTTCTTCATCTGACTCATCCTTAATAGAAATATAAACCATTTCATCTTCTTCTTCATCACTATTAGAATCCTTAGCAATATAACAAGACTTCTTACCTTTGTCCTTGTAGCTCTTGTAGTTCTTGAAATCTTTCTTGCCTTTGTACTTGTTGAACTTTTTATCATATTTGTCTTCTTTGTTCGGACACTTGGTAGAAATGTGACCAACCTCATTGCATGAGAAACAAATCAATGGCATTTTACCTTTGTATTTACCTTTGGCAGCTCTCCTTGCAAGTAATGCTTCAATGGTATCTAGATCTTCATCATCAGATTCATCATCACTATCACTTTCAATCTATTTTCCTTTCGAGTATATGTCCTTCTTACCAAGGTTTAATTTAGCTTTGAATGCAGACTCAAGATTGCTAGAGCTAGGAGAATAATTGTCAAAGTTGTCCAGCTCAAAAGTTGTAAGCCTTTCGACTAATGTATCCATAGTTATATCTTTATTGCACCTCATCTCTTGAATAGCTTAAACTCTAATAGCATAGATAGGAAGTAAAGTTCTTAATACCTTGCTGACCACTGTTGCATCTTCAATTATTCCTCCTGCAGCTCTGATGACACTCACAATTTTCTTGATTCTCTCACTGTATCTTGTAATGTCTTCTCCTTCTTTCATTTTCATCTGGTCAAATTGTCCTCTAAGACTTTCTTCTTTGGCTCACTTTACATTTACATCTCCTCCATGAATGTCATGTAATTTCCTCCACATATCATAGGTTGTAGGGTAGTCCTTGACTTTATCAAATTCTGAGTAGCTGAGTGAAGAAGCTATATCAATCATCATTATGTTATGAAGCTTCTATTCCATCATCTGTTCCACAGTCATAGTCCCTCTTGGTTCCACATATTTGTTGTCAAAAAATTGCAAACTAGCATCTCCAATAGTAGATAGATGTAGTTTCATCAGCTCTTTCCATGCAAGGAAGTTGTCTTTGTTTAGCTTTGGGATCTCCCTTCTATAAGACATCTTTGATCTTTAGCTTAGGACTTAAAACTATTTTTGAAAGCACTTGATGCTCTGATACCAATTGTTGGAAATGAGATAAGTAACTGAGAGGGGAGGGGTGAATCAGTTACTCCAAAACAAATCCCTTGTCCCTTAGATGTCTTAAACAATATAACACTGTTACTCAGTTAATTAAGATATTCTTCTGTAGCTTGGGTGTTAAAGAAATCTTTATGATATCCAATGCAATTATACTTTAGTGATTAAGTGTTGAAATATAAAGCATGAAAAAAATAGCATATACACAGGAGACACCAAGATTTAACGTGGAAACCCAATATGGGAAAAACCACCAATGTAACTAGTTACTATTTTTCACTCTTCTGAAGTGAGCTATGTTAGGAGCCAACCATGTTAAAGGTTACAAAAACACACTGTTAGGTGTGACCCTATTAGAGGACTTAAATCACTCGGTGATGAGTGGCCTTGTTAGAGGTCTTCAACACTTCAACATAGAAGTGCTATCTTGTGAGAGGATTTACAAAAAGACTGTTAAGTCTACTCTGTTAAGAGATTTGAGATCACTGCTACAATTGTTAGAAAGTAACAATGAATTGACCTGTATGTGTAAGCAACTATCTTTGCTGATTCAGATCTCTGTTCTGATTATAACTGGATCCTTGCTGATCAAATATTCTATTGCAGCTTCGAGTGTTTTGTAATCAATCATAATCCCATCTGATTTTGCCTTCACTCTTCATATCTCATAATTCCACATTTCTGCTTCTTTTCAACTTTTACACTCTTTTCTTATTCTTATTCAATCCAAACTTGACCTTTCATATATATGATAAGCCCTGTCAAGTCGGCTTGAATATACTTCTAAATAAGTAATAAATCACAATTTAGTCAGCCTCATATAACCAATTAATTATAGAATGTAAACCATTGTTAGTCCATTGACACTGAATAATCAACTCGGTTAACACTAAGTTTCTTTGATGCCCGACCATGACTGAAATTCCCGAGTGACTCGGTCAACACTGAAAACTCTTTCTATTCACCAACTGTGCTCGGTCTGAATGTAGACATTTGTGTAACATCACTACATAAGCGTAAATACATGTGTAACGTCAATGACAATACACAATTGAATAATTTTCTTCAACAATTTATACATTTGAATTGATTCAAACTATGATGTTTATACATTAAAGTAGTATGACAAATAATGAAAAGGGATCAATACATGGACAATTTAAGTTGGGGTCCCTAAAGAGTGTGGTGTTGTGTAAAATTTAATTAGCCATGGAGATGGTTATATCTTTTGATATTGTTTGGTTTTATCAGTTGATATTATGCACATATGAATTATTGACTAATCTTGACCCCTATCAACATTTAAAAACACATACTTGATCTTTATATATGTTGTACTAATAACCAAATATGTCAATGTCATAAATTAGATGAAGTGACATATTAAATACAATTATCTATAATAAAAAATAAGGTAGGTATATATAAATCGAAGTATAGTTAATTTTCTAAAATTATTATATTTAAAGTTTCCAAAACTTTGGGATGCATTTAGGCACACACACACTTTAATATGTTGCTCTCCCATCCATCCCATCTATTACATGTGATCAACTAGTGCTAAAGTATAAGTCAATTTGTGTCAATAATGACATGTAAAGATTAGAAAAGATGTTGCATCACATAAAGATTAGAAAGGATGTTGCATAAATTACTAGAGTGTATTAAAATGATAATTAATATTTCAAAGGATGTCATTTTAGCACCAACATTTGTGTTTGTTTTTTATTTCCTTTATGGTCATCTACATACATCCTAAGTCATTTGCATTTTCTTCCATATTCAAGATTCCATCTATGGTCATCAACATTTTATTTATGACCTTGTATGTTGAAAGTGTTCAAATGTGATTCATTTTACACAATTAGATCTTGTGCCTTTTATTTGCTTTTAACATTACATTTGTGTTATACTTGTTAATAAACAAATATTTTTTAACTAAGCATCGAGAGAACAAGTCATTAGCTCAATGAGCCTAAGAAAATATCATTGAAGATATTTATGAGTATCGTTTATAAGATGATGAAAATGAACTTCCTAATTAATCCAATGACATCAAATTATATGATGTCAAATTCAAAATTGATAAAGAGGTGCAATCATATATTGATTTAATGATAAATGTGACATTGGTGTGACTTGAGGTTCAAGCTTGACATTAGTATTATCATCATATTTCTAATTGATTATATGAATCTAATTAATAAAAATAATTTTATTATGAAATAAATTATATGGTGTAAATATGATATATTAAGCCAAATTTGTGATGCCTTAGATGAACTATAGTTTGCAATCCATTGTTAATTGATGGATTGCTAAATAGTAGTACCTTTATAAATGCATCTTGTATGATATTTAATGATGGGCCTAATTTACTATCTTGTCCATTAGCCTAATAAACCTTTATCACCTAAGAAATGTAAAGTTTTACATTAAAATCGTGATTCTTTTCTAAACCTTAAGACTATTTGATAAGTATTGGGCATATTTACTTATGGATGGTAGATATAGTACATGTGTAGAATCATTAATGAAAATATTATGGAATGATGTGATTATTGTTATGGGCAGTTTCTAGGAACTAACATATTACAAGATAATACGGTCAAAACATCATGTTAATCTCATGTAGCCAAATGACTTTAGAAACAAAGGTTGGTTATGTAGCCAAAGAGCACGAGGATAAAAATGGACATCCAAGAGCTAAGGTGGCTTCCTAATGGAATCATAGGACTCCTATCTATAGCAAAAATCTTTAGCTCATTAGATACTTCCATCATAACCAGTATCAATATTTTTTGTTGCATTTTCATGTTAGTTATTAAAGTCATTATGGCTAGAAGTATAATTCCATTAGTATTGTGTTTTTGTTATGTTTCCTAGTGTGGAGAAGGGAATTTTCCACCTTCGAGATTGATGAAACCTCAAGGGATGAATCAGCCCAATGTCACCTCACTTTACTAGTACTCTAGTGAGCTAGGGAGATCAATTAATTAAATTATGATTTAAGCTTAATGTGAATACAAAATGCTCAAAAAAGAAAAAGCATTACACTGTTGAAAGATAAAATTATTTAGTCTATTGGAAATGAATGAGTAGTTAGTCGAGACCAAGTAGTGGGCTCTATCAACTCACTGTCAAGGATTACAATGTGGATTTAGAATGTCAGCGTGATCCACGTGCATCCTATACAAACAGAGTATAAAGACTGAAACTAGAAAGGTACAAAACTAACGGCTACACTAACAAAACTAGAAATATAGTAAATGGAAGTAACAAGAAGTAAACTATAAGATAAAAATGACTATTCCAAGAAAAAGAGGAGATAAAGGAAATCTCACATCTGGAGGTAGAACAATGTCAAGAAGCTACTCCATCTCACTCCTTGAACCTAGACACACAATGAAATGAAAAGTGTTGGGTTATTTATTTAAGAGGCTATCAAAGTGAGACCCTTGTTTTGATGTTTCCACCTCCATGGATAGTCAAGATACAATATATGATAAATGATAAACTAATAAACAATAATAAGATAATTGAGAAAGATTAAGAGATATTAATATGCTTGAAACAAAACAAAATAAACAAGTGGAAGGGGTGAGGTCACTACCCTTCAAAGCCAAGAAGTTACAGCTTTTGGTTTAAAAGTGAGAACGAGCTTGAATGTACGGGAGATACAATGCCAAATGAATAATGAGTTAAAATAACGTTGTAAGAGTTGTTTGTATGATCAAGAGAGAGTCAAGAGATTTTAAGAGTGTCCAAGAAATTATTCCAATGGCTAAGAGAGGAAGAATCAGGCAAAAATGGAGGTTTAAACAAACCAAGAGGGATTCCAATATTGGTGGCTTACTGCAAGAGGCATTACACTACCAAAAAATAGCTAGTGTGGCATTCTAATAGTCACCTTCAATCTATAGATTCATATGAAAAGTATGCATTGTGTACATATCTTTGTGATACCCATTCATCTTGAATCAAACATGCTACATGGTCAAGGATTTTGTCATAAGGAGATGACAAGGCAAGCTGGATGAGATGGACGCTTAGCTAAAAATTTGATTTCAGCTAGAGAAAAGGCATAATGTGATGAATAATTGCATAGATTACAATTTATGACATTATATTTTTCCCCACTTTAGCGAGCATATAATTAGTGGAATGTGAGCTAAAGTAAAGAAAGTGATTTTACTGAGATATAAAGAGGAAGAAAACTCTTCTATCCACATAGAGTTGCCCCAAGGAAAAGACCTTGTAGACACCCCAAAATGGACAGACTTGCAACCATACATTTAAATAGTAATTTTCATCTATTAATTAATAGTTTTTTAATCATTAATTAATCATCTATTTCTTCTAAAATTCATTCCCTAAATCATTTAATCATATCCCCAAAATTAATTAAATAATTAATTTTGTTTAATTATTTAAACTTAATTAATTAATCTTTATTAATTAATTAAATTCAATTTCCAAAAGTTTAAATTTAAAAATTTAAACTTATTAATTAATTATTCTAGTTAAATTAATTTCATTGAATTAATTTAATTTCACTCAAAAATTCTATTTAAATCAAAATGCAACTCAATTATCTCATGTATGAATACTTTAATTTCAAAAAATTAATTAAATATTCAAATAAATCTTCTCTTCAATTCCAAAAAGAGAACTCCTGATCAAATCTCTGGGATGGCATAATTTCCTCCACCTTCTCTTTAGTTCTAAAGGCAACTCACAATCAGCTTTTCAGCTAACTAAACTATGCCCTCTTTTCTTCAGTTAAAGAGGTGGAGTTTACTAGTTGTTTCTCCAGTTCCTTTTGATCTCAACCATTCATCCCCCAATTTCTGGGATCAATCTCATCTGTCCAAATGATTTTCCATATTCTATATAATCAACCCTTCTCAACCATTTCAAGGGTCCAAGATTTCAAGCTTTGTGCACAATTACTCTACAGGATTCTTGTACGAAGCATCGAGCAAAATCATTATCACATTGATCTCATTTTCTCAACACTCCCAAGTCGCAGACGTTGTCAATACCAATATTGAGCACCATACACACAACATTTCAGAATGAGTAGAGAGAAGCAATAGAAGCTTCAAGCATTGTGGTTTGCATTCGTTTGTTTTCCTCTATTTTGCTTGTTATTTTATTTTCCATAGGTTCATTCTTAGTAGTTTTGATTGATTCCCCCCTTTGCAAATTGGTGCTACTAACCCTCATTTGAGTGTGGAGAATTGGATCTATACATTTTGGTGAACCCGATGTGAATCGAACAACCCGATAATCACTTGCAGACGACAAATAGAATTTCTCGGGCTCGGTCATATGGCCGCAATTATATTTTTTTTATTTTTATTTTTCGATAAATTCTATAATTTCGCAATTGACAGAAGTTTTCCGTAATTGATAGAAGTTTTCCGTAATTGATAGAAGTTTTATGTAATTGATGAAAGTTTATCGCAATCACTTGTTTTTATTATCGTAATCGCTCTTTGTAATTTCGTAATTGCTTATTGTATTTCACAATCGACTTCTATTATTTCATAGTCTCTGGTTCAGGTACTATTTCACAATTGACAGCAATGTTTCACAATCAACGGAATACTTTTGTAATTGCTAGCACTATTTTGCAATTTCTAGCATTGTTTTACAATTGACAACATTATTTTGCAATTGCCTAACAAATTTTGCATGTGACAGAAGAATTTTGCAATTGCAGATCCTATTTCTCAACTGTCATAATTATTTTGCAATTTCTTTTTTCATCATTTTGTTGATCAGATCTTATTCTTTCTTGGTTTCTGTGTAGGACTGAACAAATGACTAATGGCAAGGAGAATAATCAGACGCGCCCCAGGGTTTAGGTCACGAAAAGCATCCCAAAGAAGAGTCGCTCATTACTACACACAATGAAAGGCAGCCTTGGCAATCATAGCTGAAGACCAAAGCGAATCCTTCAACAGGTATATTGATTCTGTTAAGCATTTTGCAGCCAAATATAAAGTTACCACGAGAATTAATGGCCTTAACAATCTAGGCATTTATGAATATCATTCATTTTGATTGTTAGGATTTTTTTGTGCTAACATTTCTTGATAGCTTATGGCGCGAAAATAACTTAATTGTTGATAAATCTAAAATTAATTCATTTGTCTTTTGGTGCCTAAAAAGAAAAGTGTATGATCAAACAACACAATCTCATCTTTCAATTTGGTGCATAAAATTGAAGTGGTTGTTAATAATTGAACAAGGCAAAGAATCTTTGAATTTGGTGCATTTAAATTTGAACAAGCAATTACCATTTGGCTTCAGCTAAAAATTGAACTTGTGTGCATGTATGGATGATAGCTTAGTTCACACTTGATATTTTGGTGCTTAAACGATTAACCTTGTCTCTTGAGTCTTTGGTGCACTTGCACAATCTATTAGAATAACAATATTTACACTTTTTAGATAGGCATTTCTAGGGAAAAGGCTTCTTCCTCATAGGATGACCTTAAACTGGTAATCCTTCCGATCGGTATATAAACAAGATGTGGACCAAATCTCTATCTTATACCTAGCCAAGCTCGGGCGAGGTGTGTTGATGATAGCCTGGATTGGGTGAAGTATCCCTAAGTAGCCAACATGGTCAACTAGGTCATTAAGTGAGTCACACATGTACAAACTGATTGGATAGACTCCATAGACCTTACTACAACCCGGTTAATTAGAGACCTACCTATTTCACCTCTGAACAAGTGCCTTATTATAGTGCAAGGTGTTGCAGAGTTCCCCCCAAGATTCCCAACATGTGTGTTCCAGGATATTGTGTTGATGAAAGAGATCTTCATTAGCACAACAATATCTAGAAAGGAAAAAACACGGGCACCTACATCGTGGATCTCTGTGTCCTAGTAGTGTGACAATTATTATGTGAACTAATGAACATCAAAAGCATTTGGCCTATAATATTGCATCTTGGATCCAATTAACCATAGATTAATCTAACTGTGTCTATTTTGACCACATGAAAACCTTGCAACTTGGAAAAGTTGTAGAACATAGATTTTTTTTATTCTTGGATCTTCAAAACATTGTGTCTATTGTGCTTGCTTGTGTGATCAGCTCTCAAAACACAAAACCAACATCCCACACTGTCAAAACAAGTCAAACGTGTACGCAGTCTAGGGTGTCAACCAAAGTCTGTTCCATAATCAAATCATTATTCCAAAAATATCATTTTACCAGATAGATTCCCAAACTACAATCATTTTTCAAGACTGTCGCATGTTGCCGCAATTGATGGAAGTTTGCCGCAATTAACAAAAGTTTACCGTAATCGAGCCTTTTATTGCCACAATTGATCCTTCTATTACTGCAATCGCTAGAACTTTACCACAATTGACCTTTCATTCTGTCGAAATCAACCTATAGACCTGTGCATTTATTCTATTTAATACAAATTGGATTCCTCTGTAAAAAATGCAACATTTTATAACTCTAAAACCTTGGAAAAGATTCCCCGTTTCATGTCAAAGGTTGGTGTACACATCTAAGGAAATAACTAAGAATTAGTGTGAATCTCAAAACATCAAGGATCATCCCTCTTTGTTAGTTCGACTATTGCTTACCATTGATAATTCAAAATTTTAGATTAGACTATCTTGATCCCATTATCTCAGCTTCATTAATCTTTATCTTTGACTTTGTCTCATCTAAGGCAAGTGTCAAAATAATTATCTTATATCACCAATCTATAAGATCAATAGAAATCAAAGTTTGTTCTTAGAATTACCCTTGTCAAAACAAGTACTCGAACCCTCTTCGAGAGGTTATCCCTTTTTTTTTCTTTATACCACTCATTTTAGTTAAAACCTCGATAACACCATGTATTTCATACCTTATGAAGGACCTTATACTAGTTCAAAGACTAGAACCCAACTAGATGAATCCTACATTAACCAGTTTCCCCCATGGGAAAAAGAGAAAGAGGATGACCCATTCAAAAACATTGATCCCGCTCTATACATTGGAAATGCATGTATAATTCCTCATGGTTCTCGAAGACCAATTATGTTTCAAGACATCGCAGAGGAAGAGCTCGAAGACATAGAGAAAGTTTCTTATTCTACGCAAGTGGTCGATGTTGTTCTGGAAAGAAACCCTAAAAAAATTCTAGCTATATTGATCAAAAAGGGATTCAAGCTCTCCGCTGAATTCAATGTATCAATAATATGGCCTAAAAACCCACTAGCACAATAAATCACAACTCAGAACTCTCAAATGAATCATGTGGTATCTCAATTCTTGTCTATGCCATCGTCAACAACCACAACATGAGCATAGATTATGTCTACCAAAACTAGCCCAGCCAATCAAGCTAGTACACCATCCACCCAAAACATGATGGGCTCCCAATTGAGTGTGCCCATGGTTACCAATTTATCTCAAGCATCTGCCTCATGGCCTTTTACGTCAAGCGCTTAAACTATTTCATCAAGACCCCAAACAAGTAATAACCCATTTGTAACTACTTAGACACTGTCGTCTATCCCTACTAGCTTTGGATTTAATACTTCCCAAAAACACAAATCAATCTCTGTAGGTCTGATATTTAGTCAACGTACGCTAAAGGCTACACCTTTATTCCCATAGGGATCCCAACAACAACAACAACAGTAACCTTGGACCAACCAGATACCCCAATATCAAAATCACATGTTGGGAAATCAATACCAAATCCCAAGGAGATCATATGTCCCAATACAAGGAACTGAAAGGTGAAGCCTTATACCAACCACGACATAGAGATTCAATGTTGGGAATGTGCCTCAATCTCCAGCAGACATGCTGATACAACAAGTGCAGAATTTACAAATGCAAATGATGGACATACAAAATAAGTGACACACCAAGTCTTACATAGTGGAAGATTTTTACCTGTATCCCTTCGATCATTCTTTTCATATGTCACCATTTCCAACACACTTGTGATACCAAAATTTGACAAATACAGAGGCAAAACCAACCCTGTGGAGCACATCAGGGAATTCTTTGCTAGTTGCATTGAAGTCGCACATGATGAAACGTACCTAATGTGATTATTTCCTTAAAGTCTAGCCATACCAGCAATGGAATGGTTCTCGCACTTACCGCATGGCAATCAATCTTGGGGAGAATTGGCCGAATTTTTTTTTGCTCACTTCCATCACAACATAGAACGCAAGGTCAGCATCAAGCACCTTTGTGAATTAAGAAAAAAGATGGTGAATTATTTGTTAAATTCTTACAGAGATGGAGAAGCACTATAAACAAAATAACATATGATGTGCCCGAACAAGACCTAATAGTCATGTTCATTGACAATCTGATCCTAGACATGTCATTCACAATAGAGCTACAACTCGCTCCGAATTTCAAACAACTTCTAGAACGAGGAGTTCGATGTGAGAAAAACTTGATTAAGAGAGGAATTCTTGCAGATCCTACCCAAACAAACACAAACAAGAATGCAATGAATAAGGCCAAATGGTGGAATAAGAACAAGAATGTCACCAACGATGGTATTATTGACGTCAAAATAGTCAATTATGCTCAACCCAAGGTTTCATTACAAGGAGCACCCTTGACGAATCAAACACCCATGATAAAAAATCAATAGACAAATACTCAGATTCAAACACCCACTGCTCAAGTAGTAGCTATATCTCGCAACCAACCCAACACACAACACACACAAATGTTTCCTTTTCCTAAACATGAGTACACACCACTCAGAGAGTCGATTCAATCAACACTAAAAAAGTTGATTCAAACCAATACGATCACTTTTCCAAAAATTAGAGAGTTCAAACATGGTGTTGTGAAACCCAAGTGGTAGAATGATAATGACTTTTGTGAGTATCATCAGGCCAAAGGACACAATACATCAAACTGCTACCGATTGAAAAATGTTATATAAGACATAATCGACCAAGGGATAATTGATGTCACAAATAACCAGTCCAAGGGTACATCAAATCACACTATCTTAAATGATACATTTCATGACCATAATAAAGGGAAAGCCTCCACCATTGGTGGATAGTCCAAGCAGGTCAACTATACCTACTCCAACTTTGATAGCACCATAAATTACATAAATCCTTTAGATAGCCAAGTTGTTACGAATACTATCAGAGATACCAATGCCAAATGCATTGTCACAACATGACATTCCAAGGTTGTTTTGCAAGGAATGCCTTCCACCTCAACTACCTCAACTAATTCCACAACAAATTCTAATCCACAAGCTAGTTTGGTGGATCAACTAAAGCGCACACCTACCCAAATCTCCATGTTTGAACTATTGTGCATATCCCCACAACATAAGCAAGCTTTGGACCAAGCCCTTCAAAATGCACCAGTCCCACGGGACATAACTCCAAAGAATTTCCAAACCATGGTGAACTATATTTATGCCAATAAAATTTCCATGTTTATAGACCATGATGTGCCACCACACAAACCCTGCACAATGATCCCCTACATCTGCTTATCCAAGTGCATAAACATACGATCCAAAGAGTCATCATTAATGGTGGGGCTGAGTTAAACATATGTACTCTTAAAGTGATAAAAACCTTGGGCTACTTAGAATCTAGCATTGATGTCACCAGGAGGATCAATATCAGGGTGTATGACAAGGAAGAAAGGTCATCAAAATGTATCCTTGTTTTACCAATCAAGATAAGGCCATTCATAAAGAGAGATCCATTTAAAATCCTAGACCTTGAATTAGGATATAACATATTTCTCGGGAGGCCATGGATACATGAAATTCAAGTTGTCCCTTGAACTTATCACCAGTGCATCAAATTTCCCTACCAAGGAGCATATATCATCATTGACAAAGATCCCAACCTCTTCCAATATTGTAATACTATAAGAGGCAGTACAGATAATATGGTACCTTTGAATTAGGAAGCAAGTATTCCTTCCGCTTCTGATTCCATTCCTAAGGACATATAAAGAAAGGTGATTAAGATATCAATAAAAGACAAAGTGTGTGGTGAATACAACTATGATGAAGCCTTTACCATCACCAACATGCCTCAATCTCCCAAATCATATGGAATGCCTAGACTAGTGGAAATAAATGAAACTCTAGAACTAGTGTTATTCAAATGTTTGCTAACGACATTTGTTAAATGAGGAGACATAAGAACATAAAACCCCTTTGATCTAGACATCAACAGTTGGTTATATCAAGACCCTCAAGAGACACCTCAAGCATAAATACATTTGTCACAATATGGAGCTGGCTATACTATGCTACAACAATATGGATATGATGGTAAGATTGGTATGGGGACAAGACAAAAAGGATTGATGGAATTGTCTTTACCGCCAACTCAAAGGAACAAAAGAGGACTAGGATATGGTCAAAGAGGAACTAGTACAACCATCTGAGATATACTAGTAGACTGACAATATATTGCAGAATTAAACCGGGGACAAAATATAGAACATGACCCAATCAACAGTATTCTCCAACAACTATTGCCACCGGAAGTGGAAACCTCAAATTCCAAAATAAACCTTAATTAGAATATCTAGGGAGACAATGAAAGTGACACATATGACTAGCCTTCTATCATGACTAATTCCCAAGAGTATGAGTTTTTATCCCTCCATAAATCTGAGTTGCTCATCCCTGACTATTACCCTCGATCCACTAGTACCATACACCTTAATGAAATTTTCAACCAAATAAACCTAGAAGATCAACCCTATATCGATAAGCATGTCAATGTCAATTCCTTAGGTGGCGCATCTACTTCCCATTCTGAGTTTGTTGGAACTATCACTACAGTTTTGTTCACCCAAACTTAGTCATCCTCCCAAATAGACCTTTGTCTGGTCTACCCTGCGTTAATAGATTGGGACCAACAAGGACAACCTGACGTAGATATTTTTTTAAATGATGAAGCCATTATAGATTTCATTGGGATTTGTGAAGGAATACCTACCATCTGGAGATCACAAGGAAAGATTCTCCTTTGACTTAGACAAATTAGCATACTTTGGGGAGGAGCCTCCTCTTTCATGTCATAAAAGCAAAAATAAAAATAAAAAAGAACAGTCATTATGTGAAAACTGAAAGGTGCTTTCTGGCCATGAAAAAGAAAAGATAAAGGATGTATCTTTTTGTGAAAACCTCTTTTAGGTGCCAGAGGATGGAAAGCTAGAACTCCTCCCCTCAAAAGAAGAAAAATTAGCATTGCTATCATAAGAAACATAGGAAGTCAATCTAGGGGATGAAAAGAACCCAAAAAATGTCTATCTGGCTAAATCACTTACACCCGAGGAAAGAGAACAGTTCATTAGTTTCTTCAAAGAAAGACAAATCAACTTTGCTTGGCCTTATGCCAACATATGAGGTTTGGATCCAGAGCTCGTACTACATCATCTGCCCCTTTTGCCAAATGCAAAGCCAGTTAAACAGAGATTAAGAAAGATCCCTCCACACATTGCTTTACTTGTCAAAGTAGAACTGAAGAAAATTTTAGATACAAGCTTCATAAGACCCATTCCATATGCGGATTGAATATCAAATCTGGTGCCAGTTACAAAACATAATGGTCAGATTCGTATATGCATAGATTTCAGAGACTTGAACAAGGCTTGTCCTAAAGATTATTTTCCTCTACCAAATATCGACATGATAGTTTATTTGACAACAAGACATCAAATGTTGTCACTCACGGACGGTTTCTCAGGATATAACCAAATAAAGATTGTACCAGAAGATCAACATATGACAAAATTCACATGAGCATGGGGAACTTAATGATGGAATGTGATGTCATTTGGCCTCGATAATGTAGGTGCCACCTACCAACGAGCAATGGCAACAATATCTCATGATCTAATTCATAAAACAATGGAATATTATGTCGATGACATACTAACTAAGTCAACACTCAGGGAAACTCACCTACAAGTTTTGGGTCTGATATTTGATAGAATGCAAGAATACAAGGTACAAATCAGCCCAAAGAAGTTTGCATTTAGAGTTACTACTGGAAAGCTCATTGGATTCATTGTATCACAAAGAGGAATTGAAGTAGATCCAAGAAAATTTAAGGCCATTCTTGAGATGCCACCACCTAAAAATCTGAGACAACTACGGGGTCTACAAGGAAGATTACAATCTATCAGGAGATTCATTGCCCAATTGGCATATAAGTGTCATCCATTCCAACACCTACTACATAAAGACGTAATCTTTGTATGGACAGAACAATGCAAACAAGCTTTTCAAACTTTCAAAAATTATCTACTAAAGTTCCCTGTATTGGTGCTACCAATTCCAGGCAAGCCACTTCTATTATACATATCAGCAACAGGATCAACACTAGGTGATCTCTTAGCACAGCATGATGATCAGGGCAAGGAAAGAGACATCTACTACATCAGCAGAATATTGGTGGGCTACAAACTAAATTATTTAGCAATAGAAAAGTCATTTCTTGTAGTTGTATTTGTTTCTCAGAATTTAAGACATTATATGTTGAGTCATGAAACAAAATTCATAGCACACATAGATCCATTGAAATAATTATTGAGTAAAGTAGCAGTAATAGGACGACTGTCCAAATTGGTCATGATCTTAAGTGAGTTTGGCATAGAATACATGGACCAAAAGGCTATCAAAGGGAAGGTTATTGTGGATCAATTGGAAGATGCACCAATTGTTGGAATTGTATTGAGATGATGTATTGAGAGGGGAGGGGTGAATCAGTACCTCTAAAACTTTTCTTGGTTAGCCCATTAACCCTTAGTCATCAGTTTGTAAAACAACTTATCTATTTGTTCATCTTTCTTTATGTATATGAAATCATATCATACATTCTATTTGATGTGTAACAGTAAAATAAACATACATGAAATTTGATAACACATAACACAAGATGTGGTATCGCAGAAAACTCCTGTTAGGGAAGTAAAAACTGCGGTGGGGATTATTACCCACAAACTTCACTATCTACAGATAAGAAGAGCCGGTTAAGGCTTACAATTTGGTCACTTCTGATGACCTACCCTGTTAGGAGTATTACAGTGGAGACCTGTTAAGATCTACTTTGTTTGAAGCTTTAGCAACACTGTTAAGTGTGCACTCTGTTAAG
>MU228428.1:1584211-1600432 GCA_018584345.1 Thuja plicata | reverse complement strand
TTTAGCAACACTGTTAAGTGTGCACTCTGTTAAGAGATTTACAAAGGATGGTTAAGTCCACCTTCTACAAAAGGATTTTAGATGTGATGCACTTGTTAGAGTGCAACTACATAGGTCTTTGATCTGAAGATAAATGCAATCTTTAATTGCCGATAAAAAAATCCTATGAAGCTCCAAAAATACTATTAACCATCCTTCCATGATTGAGTATTACCTTTATCTGCTCGTTGGTAGCCTCTGTGTGTTCTTAGATAACTGATATAGTTTGTTTGTGATCTTTGCATGAATTATGCCTTCTTCTCTTTAGATTCTCTCCATGTCTATCAATTATTAAGAATTCATGTACATACAAATGAGCACGAACATCTATTTATGCTAATCTAGACTCAATTCTTGATTCATGCATTTACACGTTAACTCTAGATTCAAGATATACAACTTGATCTTGATCTGTAGTTAGATATGCTTTAGATCCATTAGGATTCTTTAAAGCATTTACATAAAGCATGCATGACCATCTAATTTGATTTAAAACAAAAATAAAACTCTATAAATAGATTTGCATTGCTTTAATCGACGTGTAGAACTCAGATCCATAATTTATGGGTTGTTGATCTGTCTATCGGTTCTGATGGTCAGTTTTCTTGATCGTCGGCATTCCTTTCTCTAAACATGTCATCGGGTATGCTTGTCTGTTCCTGTCGGGTTGATTCTAGAAACTGTGTTGCCGGTAATGCTTGTGTTTGCCGGTAATGCTTGTGTTTGCCGGTGAAGCTTGTGTTCGCCAGTGAAGCTTGTCGCATTTATACTTAGCATTTTTCTCAAAATTCTTTGTGCTGTCGGGTATGCTTGCATTTCACCGGTACTGCTTGTGTTTCGCCGGTGATGCCTGTTGTTTGCCGATAATGCTTTCTGACTATGTTTTTCCTCTGAGTATACTAATGGAAAAATAATGTCTTCACCAATTCCAGATCATCAACCTATAGTGTCTGACTTTCCAGATGAATTGATCCTTACAGTACACCTAGCAATAGAAGTCTAGCAGTTATTCTTTGATGGATCATATATGAACCATGGTGTAGGAGCAGTAATAATACTCATCACTCCACAAAATGATGCAATTCCTAAGTCTTTTCAATTCAACTTTCCATGTACAAATAACATAGCTGAGTATGAAGCTCTGGTCATCGGATTGAAAACTGCTATACAATGGAGAATAAAGAACCTAAGAGTTTATGGTGATTCCCAGTTGGTTATCAGTTAAGTCAATAATGATTACTGTAGACACCCTAAAATGGACAGACTTGAGACCTTACCTTTAATTACTAATTCTACTCTATTAATTAATGGTTTTTTAATTATTAATTAATCATCTTATTTCATCTAAATATAATCATCTAATCATTTTCCCTAAATTAATTAAATAATTTTATTTATTTATTCAACCTTAATTAATTGATCTTTATTAATTAATAAAATTCAATTCACTAAAGTTTAAAATCAAATATTTAAACTTATTAATTTATTCTTCTAATTAAATTAGTATAATTTCATTCAAATGTTCAATTTTAAATCAAAACAGAATTGAATTATCTCATGTTTGAGTATTTTTATTTCTAAAATTAAATAAATACTCAAATAAATCAACTCTCCAGTTCCAAGAGGTAACTCCAATTCAACACTCCAGTTCCAAGATGTAACTCCAATTCAACTCTTCAATTCCAAGAGGTGACTCCAAGCCTTCTCTTCAGTTCTAAAAGGCAACTCACAATCAGCTTTTCAGTTAACTAAACTATCTGCTCTTTTCTTCAGTTAAAGAGGTGGAGTTTACTAATTGCTTCTCAAGTCCCTTTTGATACCAACCATTCATCCTCCAATTTCTGGGATGATCTCATTTGTCCAAATCATTTCCATATTGTATATAATCAACCCTTCTGAATAATTTGAAGGATCTAGGAATTCAAGCTTTGTGCATAATCACTCTACATGATTCTTGTACGAGGCATCAAGCAAAATCAATATCACATTGATCTCATTTTCTCAACACTCCTAAGTCACAGACACTGCCAACACCAATGTTGAGCACCATTCATACAATGTTTAAGAAGGAGTAGAGAGAAGCGATAGAAGATTAAAGCATTTTGGTTTGCATTTGTTTGTTTTCCTCTATCTTTCTTGTTATTTTATTATCCATAGATTCATTCTTAGTAGTTTTGATTGCTTTTCCCCATTGCAAATCAATGCTACTAACCCTTGTTATTGAGTGCACATGATTGGATCTATACATTTTGGTGAACCCATTTCCTTCTTGTTATTATAAATCATAGCAATATCCAAATGGTCAATATCTGGGCACATTTGGTTCTCTTTCTTATCATTTATTTCCTTCTTGTTATCAAAGATCATAGCGGTATCCAGATGGTCAATATCTAGGTGCGTTTGGTTCTCTTTATTTTCATTTATCTACTTCTAGTTATCAGAGATCACAGCGGTATCCAAATGGTTAATATCTGGGTGCATTTGACTCTCTTCCTTTTCATAATAAGGTGGAATGATGAATAAAATTGGAAAGTACAACATCGACATGGTTTCATCATTCATTCTTTCATTCAGTTACACAACTAATCTCTTACTAACTTTCTTCTAACTAGCACATGCATTTACTCAGACACATGGTATATTTTAGGTTTGTATTCATTTATTACATAAGAAAAACAAAAAACATGTGCCTATTAGATTATATAATCAATGCATCCATCATCAATAACATCATAACTAACATAGGAATGCATTCATCATCATCATCATATGGTGATTCAACATTGTCAACAAATTAATACTTATCTAACACATGTGTTTATGCTTAATTTGTTGAGGGGGCATATAGTCTACCTGTTGTCATTGGGGCAAGCTGGGGCAGGATCAAATCTAAATATTCTTTGACACAGCGTGATGAATCACATTGTATCTAAGAGGGGAAAATGTACCCTAAAATGGATAGACTTGTGACCTTACATTTAATTACTAATTTTCCTCTATTAATTAATGGTATTTTAATCATTAATTAATCATCTTATTTATCTAAATCCAATCATCTAATCATTCAATCATTTCCCAAAATTAAATAAATAAATAATTTTACTTAATTAATTAATCTTTATCAATTAATTAAATTCAATTTCCTAAAGTTTAAAATCAAATATTTAAACTTATTAATTTATTCTTCTAATTGAATTAATTTCATTCAAATATTCAATTTTAAATCAAAATAGAGTTGAATTATCTCATGTTTGAGTATTTTAATTTCTAAAATTAAATAAATACTCAAATAAATCAACTCTCCAATTCCAAGAGGTAACTCCAATTCAACTCTTTAGTTCCAAGAGGTGACTCCAAGTCTTCTCTTCAGTTCTAAAAGGCAACTCGTAATGAGCTTTTCAGTTAACTATCCCCTCTTTTCTTCAGTTAAAGAGGTGGAGTTTATTGATTGCTTCTCCAGTTCCTTTTGATCTCAACCATTCATCCTCCAATTTCTGGGATCAATCTCATTCATCCAAATCATTTCCATATTCTATATAATCAACCCTTATCAACCATTTGAAGGATCTAGGATTTCAATCTTTGTGCACAATTACTCTGCAGGATTCTTGTACAAGGCATCAAGTGAAATCGATATCATATTGATCTCATTTTCTCAACACTCCCAAGTCACAGATTCTGCCAACACCAATACTGAGCACCATTCATACAACATTTCAGAAGGAGTAGAGAGAAGCAATAGAAGCTTCAAGCATTGTGGTTTACATTCGTTTGTTTTCCTCTATCTTTCTTGTTATTTTATTGTCCATAGATTTGTTCTTAGCAGTTTTGATTGCTTTCCCCCATTACAAATTAGTGCTACTAACCTTCATTATTGAGTGCACAGGATTGGATCTATACAATACTAATCGCACAACATATTGGATTATAGACCCTTTTTGAGTAATAATGGTTACTAATAACCCATGTCATTTTATACATCATTACTTGGATATGATTTTGACACATTGCGTGTTGTATTTTATCACTAAAGATTAGTGATTTCACCTCATACGGAAAATCATACTCTCCTTTCCATTTTCTAACATCATTGATCATCATCACCACATTGGCAACCCGGTCAGCCACGCCATTTATCTCCCTATAACCATGGGTAATATAAAAATTGTCCATATTACCGATAATATCCCATGAGGCCTTAATAATGTTAGTAATAGTCCATGAGGGATTACATTTTTTAGTTAGTCAGTTAACAATGTTAATTGAGTCCCCTTCAACCCAAATATTTCTGCAGTCCCATTTCTTAGCAAAGAGAATGCCTTGATAAGCAGCCATAGCTTCCATCTTATGCTTAGTTTGAGTCCCCAAAGGAACAACCATCATCTCAATAAAATTTCTTCCCTCATCCCTTAGAATAATGCCATAAACAACATTACCAGGGTTTCCTTTAGAGGCCACATCAAAATTGATTTTCATCTAGCCTTTAGGGGGAACTTTCCAAACAGAATCTTCCCTTTTGGTAGTACCGTTACTCTTCTTGTATCTTCCATTGAGATTCCACTTATCTAATATTTCTGCATCCATCTTGCTTATAGGATCATTCAACTCTCCCATAATATGAATATTTTCAATTATAGCTCTTTTAATCCTTTGGAAAACAATATAGTTAGGGGACCACTTATCTCTAAAAATTATATCATTTCTCTCCTTCCATATACCCCATAACAAATGAGGCATAAAGATTCTCGATAGAGTTTTTATAGAGGGGTTTTTTGAAGGATTTTTCCATGAGGACTAGAAGGATTGAATTTCCTTAGGGAATACCCATTCCATATTGAACATATCCAGCAAACTAGACCATAGAGAGACAACAAAGAGATAGTGGATAACAATGTATTCCACCATCTCTTCCTCCTCGCAGAAAAGAGTACAGTGAATAGGGATACTGAAACCTCTGCATTTCAATTTGTCAATGGTAAGGATCTTATTCTGTGGTAAAATCCAAAATAAAATATTAATTTTAGGAATAAGACCCTTAATCCAAGCATTGGACCATCAAGGTGGATCTTCCTGATTATCATACATCATATTGATAATGGAGGAAGTGGAAAAGCCTCGTTTTGAATTCATCTTCCATATCAAAGTATCTTGTTCTTCATTAAGAATCATGAAGAAAAAAAGTCTTTTGAGTTGAATCAGATTGGAACTAAAAGTCTCCATGTCCTTCCATTTGTTCGTGTCCCAATAATCTACAACAAAGTGACCAAACTTAGTCTTGCAAACCAAGGCGTAAGGACCCCAATCAGTGTGGTGAATTAGAGGATCATCATCAAGCCAATGGTCTTCCCAGATCCTAAATCTCTCACAACTCCCCACCTTCTATTTAGTTCCCTTAATCATAAGATTTCTTTTGGTAGTAGTATTCTTCCATATATTCGATCCAGTTGGAGTAGCATCAGAGTTTATAAAACTATCCAAAGTTGGGTAATTTCTAGTATATTTATTTCTCTATATTTGATTTCATTCACCATTAGAATGATATATTATTAATATTTGTTTTTAGGGAAGGGAACTGTTCATCATTCTTATTCTCCTGAGACCCAATCCTCCCCTTCTTTTTGGCCTACAGACTTTATCCCAGGCAATGAGAGAGATTCTCTTTTTCTCCTCTGCTCTAGTCCACAAAAAGTTTCTTTGAATTTTTTCAATAGCATCAACATAATTTCATGGGATCTCAAAAATACTTAGAGAATAAATAGGAATACTCTACAGAGAAGCTTTAATAAGATGAACTTTCCCAGCTTGACTTAGGAGGGTGCCCTTCTAGCCGACTAACTTTTTAGTTAGCTTGTCCACTAAAGAGCTCCAAAATGATCCAAGGGATTGAGATAGAGAGAGAGACCTAATTACATATATAGAAGATTATAAATTTGGCATCCCATAATGTTATTGATCATGTTTTGTCTACTATCAAGAGTATTTATAAAATAAACACTTCTTTTGGCCCAGTTAATAAGTTATCATAATGCGGATCCATACTTGTTGAGAGTATCCTTTAGAACCTTAGCTTCCTTGATAGTGGCCTCCCCCAAAATGAGTGAAACATCAAAAATTTTCTGATGAGAAGATACCTGGGGAGAGGACGAGGGATGAAGCCCTTTGAAAGAACCAACATCCACCAGATGAGAAATATATCTCCACAGACATTCTGCCAAAATAACAAACAAAATAGGAGACATCGGGTCACCTTGTCTCAGACCTCTAGAGGATTTGAAGAAAGGAGAGGGGGTGCCATTGATCATAACAGATAAGGTAGCTAAAGAAACCAACTACATAATCAGACACACACTAACCTTATCAAATCCAAAATCTAGAAGGGTTTTCTGCAAAAAGGTCTAGTAAACTCTATCATAAGCTTTAGATAGATCTAGCTTGAGGATAAACCCCTATTTTTTGGCCAAAGATAAGGAGTGGATATTTTTATGGATTTTTATTATGGATTCCAAGATTTGTCTTCCCATAACAAAACCATTCCATTGAGGAGATATAATGGAGGGAAGCAAAGAAAGAAGCCTTGAGGTGAGAATCTTAGAAATGTTTTTATAAAAAGAATTGCAAAGATTGATAGGACGTACCAGATCCAAAGATTCAACACCCACAACTTTAGGTAAGAGGGCCAAAAAGGTTTCATTGATCTCCTTTAAGATACTTTTAGCCACAAATAATTCCTTGACACCATAGGTAACATATTTACCAAGAATGGACCACTACATCTGAAAGAAAAACATAGGGAAGCCATCCGGACTAGGAGCCTTTTTACTTCAAATGAAAAGACAACCTTCTTGACTTCATCCCTGAAGGGTATGGTCCTAATAGAGGAATTTTGATCTTCATTGGTAAGAAGAGAAATACTTTAAAGAAGATCATCTTGGGTAATTTGGTCTAGATTAAGGTCTTGAGAAAGGAGATCAATAGAGTAGCCTTTAGCCTCCTGCCTAATATTGTTCTCCTCTTTAATAATATCATTATTCACCTTAAGTTTTGAAATTTTTTTTGTATATTTATGTTTCAGAGTGGTAATGTGGAAATATCTAGTATTCTTGTCCCCTTCAGTCAGCCAGAGAGAGCGGGATCTTCGTTTCCAAAAAGCCTCTTCCTTAGAAATAATATCATGGTATCTCCTTAGAATTTCATTTTCATCTGAAATAGAGAAAGTGTTATAACCATCTACTTGAATTTGATCTTGAATTTTTTTAAGGTCATCTTGGATATAACCTTTGGAAGAGAAAATATCACAGAAGCATTCCTTATTCCATTTCCTAATACAATATTTAACATGTTTAAGCTTCTTGACCACTTTAAACATAATAGTCCCCTCCACATGCATTTTCCACCAATATTTTATTTTATTTTCCAAATCAGGATGCATAGTCCACATCTTCTCAAATCTAAAAGGGAAACATCTTCTACCTTTAATAGAGTTAGCCAAGAAAAAAATAGGGTAGTGGTTTGACCAAACTCTAGCATGGGTAGACAGAGAACAAAAGTAATGAACATACCATTCATTGGATATAAAAGCTCTGTCTAGACAAACTTGAATCAAGTCTTCTCTAGATCTTCTATTAGTCCAAGTGTACTCAACACCCTGAAGATCCATGTCATGGTGGGATTGAGAATTGATGAATTCCATCAAGTCCATTCTGCTCTCCAGTTGAGAAGGGTATCCGCCAAATTTTTTTGTGATCCTTTAACTGGGTATTAAAGTCTCCCATAATTAGCCAACTTTCATCTTTGAAGCTAGATCTGACCGCTTCCAATCTTTTCCAAAATTTACTCCTCCCTTTCAAAGTATTTGGAGCATTGATATTAGTAAGCACCCAAGAAGTATCATCTTTAATATACTTAAATCTAATGTAGTCCATGTTGTTGTCCTAGACAATGATATTACCCCTTATTATATTGAGGTTCCACAAGGTAGCAATACCACCTAAAGCTCCCTGTAAACTACCACCACAAACCCCTCCATACTTCAAAAACTTTATCATTTCAACCTTGTCTTTAGTCATCTTAGTTTCTTGAATAAGGAAAATATATGGATTATGATCTCTAATCATATTCCTAATTATGTCTTTCTTATGAGATCTATTCATCCCTCTTATGTTCCAGGATATTACTTTCATTTCTTCTTTAGAGAGCACACCTATGTGAGGGTTTTTTGCATTCCATCTACTATTTATTTTTTAGCCTCGTCATTTCTCTTCTTAGCATGTGAGGGTATACCTAGAGGAGAAGGGATCTATCCCACATCAACTACCAGTTTAACTTAAGATCTGGTGATCTTAGGAGTTTTTGGGATGACCTTATTATTTTTGTCTCTAGGTTTTTCAGAGTTTGGGGTAGAAAACCCCTTCAAATCACCATTATCCTTTCCCAAAGCCTTGTTTATTTACATAACATCTCCCCATTTATCTGAAACAAGGTAAGTACTCTTTACTAGGTCCACAAAATTCTGACATATATCAGATTGGTTAGGATCCAAAATATTACAATGCTAAGCTTCCGGGAAAGAGTCTTCTTTCCCCTCAAGGCTAGATAAAGAATCACCATCCTCTTCACTTGTATCTTGAATCTCTCCCTCTTTATCCTTTTCAAAGGATGTTGAATAGTCCCCATCATTACTCTTATCAAAATAGTTAGCTACAACTTGTAATATGGGTTCTTCTTCTTTAGAGTTGGAGCTCTCATCCTCTTTGAGATACTCGTGTGTTTTTTCCTTCTATTGTGTTTTGTTCTTGATGTGTAGTTTTAGGAGACTCGTCCCCTCTAATTAGGTTCTCATTTCCTTCTATGATTGTTCCTTTAACAGATTCAACAGATTTGTATGTTTCATTTTGCTCTTTCACCTGCCATATTTTTCTAATTTTTTGGCTTATTTATTCTCCTCTTTAAGTGGCTTAGAAGGACATATCTTGTCCCAATGGCCCCCCTTTTATAGTGAAAATAGGAAAAGAGGATAGATTCATATTCCACCCTCTGATCCCATTTTCCCAATTTAGAAATAATTTCGATACAGTTAGGCATATCCGCATCATGGACAACACTCACACAGATTCTAGCATGTGTGAGCCTTCTCCTTGAAGCCATCATGAGATCAATGGATAGGAGTTCACCAAAAGAACTAGTTATCCCTGAGAAGATATATTCAACCCAATATTATTTTGGTAGACCTGGTAGCTTGATCCAAATAGGAACTTGAGCTAGGAATGATTCATCATTAAGATTCATGTTTGGATACCATTTTTGAAGGACTAAAGCCATTTTTCCCACCATCCAGGGACCCCCACATAGGATTCTAGCTCTATCTTCTTCACAGGAGAATGAGAAAGAGAAAAACCCCTTTGTCATAGTGGTGATATCCACCTAGGCTTTTACAATCCACTTCCTTACAACATATTCTCTGACCACCTCTATATTGGGTCTTGGTCCTAAGAACTTCCCAACCAAGGAATTTTCCATTAAAGCTATGTTATAATCTATAACCATATCCAAAAGAGAGATAACAAATTTACTCGTCTCCGGATTAGATATGTTTTTGAATTTAGGAAAAGAGGACTTACGAGAAGGTTTGATTCCAAATAAGGACGACCATTTTTTCACTTGAAAGCTTGCACCCGACTCACGAGCATCTCCTTGAATGGGTCCCCAACCCTAGTCCCTAGGTATCAACAAAACCCCTGACACAGAATCAAGGGGTTTTTTCGTCTGCCTAGAGGCCCCCGTGCTATCCTTTTCCCATCCGTAGACTGTTCTGCAGCTTGGGAAGAGTTCCCTTCCAATACATAATTCAAATTTTGAACCTACCCACTCTCCCTCCCTCTCTCCCTCATGCTCGTATTAATCAACCATTGTGTCAAATCAATCTGCACATAGAAAATAAAACACTATTAGCTAAAATAGAGTGATTGCATCATATTAAAATAACAATTGCAAATTTTAAACATTCAAATGTGGTGATTAAATAAAAATTGCATCGAATGATCTTGTTCTTGTACAAAATTAAAAATTGACACCAAAATTTAGTAGATAAAGTGGTTCACTGAATGTAGAAAGGGTAAATTTTTGAATAATTTGGTAAACCTGAAATAATTATTATAAGATCCAACCACAAAAGATCTAGATTATTGGAAATCCTACTCCTTACTAAAGAGAGAAATAAACAAATGAATGAAAAAGTAATAATAATAATATCAATTCAAAACTAAATGCAAACATTTAAATTAAAATGTTCTCCCTTGGCCTACTCCTTTCCATGAAATTTCGGATCTCGGATTTTTGGTCCTAGTATGACATCATGAAAATTCAAATTTTGTGGTTGTAAAATAATGAAGAATCACCTTCATTTTATATATTTTTGAACTTCAATGAATGGTTTATTTTAAGGGGTAGTTATTGATATTGAATGGCTCGGATTATTTTGGACGGGACTGATTATATAGACTACTGAGACAAAATGACAATTGATTGGTTGCATGACAAAGATGATTGAATAGTTAAGTTTGTTAATTGAGAGTGGAACAAATCGATTGATCATTGAACTGATTGCATGATTGAGAAGACTAGATTGATTTACTAGTCAGACTAAATTGATTGAAAAGAAGAACTATTAGTCAGTGATAGTTAAAAGGAGTGAAGCTGTAGGAATAATTACTATTAAATCATTTAGAAAAAATATTTAATTATGCATGAAAGGGAATAAATAAATTAACTAATTTATTTGTTTTCAGAAGAATGAGTTCACCTTGGTGAAATGAATAATTAAATAAATTAATCATTTACTTAAATTTTGAATACATAGTTAGTAATTGGAAAATCATTTAATTATGGTGACAAAAAGGAAGGAGAATATATTTAATTAAATAATAAAACATAATTAATTTTTAGAAGAATAGTTAGAGTATCTTGAAAGAATATTATTTCAGAGTGAAATAATTATGTAAATAATTAAAATTATTCAATTATTGGATTTGGAGGGAATGAAGAATTTGAAATTAGAATTTAGGAAGAATGACACTAATTAATTAAATAATAAAGATTATTTAATTGATTTAGATGAACATTAGTAAAATTAATTGTTGCTTAGAGGTGTGAGACAATTTTAGGTGTCTATAGTTATAACTAAAAAATTAACATAAATGTTGATATTTGAGTGCTCTAACTTTCATACATAATTACATTTGAATCTTAATTGTATAAATAATTAATTTTATTTAACATTATTATTGAAGGCAAAATAATTTTTTTAAAACTAGTTTCAATAATAATAGGTTCTTTTTTATCTTTGATGTGCCAACTACCTTTAATAAGAGTAATTTGAAATCATCTCTACGGAGTTGAGAATAGGATAAAATATTTATTGAATTTAAGGATAAAAGAACATATCCAATTAGATTTATTTAGGGATTTTAATTTTCCTTTTCATATTCATTCAATGATAAAATTATCACCTAGAAATATTAGCTTCTTACACATGTCAACTCTCTATAGAATTTTAATTACGCAAACCATATGTGTAGAGCCAATAGTGTCTAAGATCTAAGTATTGTGTACTAGTACCAAAAAAAATGGTATAAAGAGTTGTTTCTAAAGAATATTTTGTTAGTGTACATTTTCAAATGCAAGTTTAAATTTATATATATATGTATGCATTTTATTATAGGTTTTCTTCTAAATATTTAAGAAAAAATGTTGGAATGATCAAATGAATTAGAGTATATTGTCTCTTTTTTTTCTTTAGTCTAAATTTAATATTACTAAATTTTCTATAATAAGAAGATAAGAGAGGGATTATAGATTAGGAAGATTGTTTCATTTTTTATACTTATAATTCAAGATGAAAAAGTGATCAAACAACTTGAAATTTTTTAAGAACATCAAATCTCTACTAGATGGTTGCAAGATAGTTGATCACTTTTTCATCCCTTCATCATAATCATATAAAGTTCTAGGATTATTTTTATGATTTAAAGAGCCAATATGTTTCATACAAAAATTATAACAAATTCTAAGATTTAGAAGGTGACTCAAGGTCTACTTTATGAAAGAGAATTTTATCTTCAATATTTCTTAACATAATTTTTTTAAGAAAAGGTGGAAAGCTACTTAATATATAATAAAATGGTTCAAAGAGATACTAGGAGGAAAGAAGCACCTAAGAAAACCTTTGGTCCTGACTCTAATTACAACATATATGGACAAACTGACCCAGCTTATACAGGGACAAACTCTATACAATCAGATTCATGTATCCCATTTTACAATTTGGATGATTATTGTAGCCAATTCAAGTGGCACCAAAAAAGAGCATGAACCTGCATACCAAAAAAGGACCTAAACCTGCACATGAATACCATTTTAGCAATTTGATTGATTACATTATCCAAACCAAAATAGCACCAAAATAATCATGAGCCTGTATATACTGCTCGATGAGCTGCTGTTAGGCACAAAATTCACCTGTATTAAGATCCAAAATTTTAAAAACTTCATATCTATTCTTCCATTGGTTGTAATTTGACCTCGTTCTCATCCCAGTACTCCTGGTTCCTTGCAATCGTATTTGCAATATTTACCTAGGAAGAGCTCGACAATGAAGAAAGATACATGGCTGAGAAAGGGGGTCGAGGAGGAGTAACATTACCCTAGAGTCTACAACCAGATTCTGGAAGATGAGAAAAGGAAACAATCATCGACTCATGATCATGATCGAGAATTGCCAACAATGCATTTACTTTTGAATGAATCTTGCCTCTTAGCTCAGCTCCTAGAGTTCTTCCATGGTTATGAAGTTCTTGTTGGAGAAATATGAATCCTTGCATTTCCAATATTTGTTTGATGTTGTCATAAACTACTAAAAATACATCCTTATTAAGAAGAAAGTGTCTAGGAAAAAGAAGACCGACATGGGCTTGTCCTTTCCAAAGGTTGTACTTCTGAACTGCATGTAACAACTTATTATCTGGGAGAAACTCTAGCCTAATAAATTTATGCGCAATTACGTCTAATAAAACCATCGATTGCAAAAGATTAGGCACATTAGAAAGGAAAATAGAAGTTAATTGAAAAGGAAATATGATTCTCCTTTCCCGTGGGTAGATGATTTTATCCCCTATAATCCTTTTCATACTTCTCTTGCAATGCATGAAATGAAATTTGAAGATATTCCCTAGTTGTTCATCTGCAATATGCTATGAGAAAGGTAATTCCCCATCTTCCACCAAAATCCACACTCTATAGTTTCACGACCAGTAATCCATTGAAGCAAGCAAAGCCATACTTTGTAAATCCCTCAAATCCTCCGAAGAAGATAAAATCTGCATTTTTTAGAATGTTGGAATAACTATGGAAAGTTGAGACGAAGAGGGGAGGGGTGAATCAGTACCATTAAAAATTTTATAATCACATTCATTGATTAAACCATATTGTGTAGACTACATTTATGTACGCTCAACAACGAGGATTAGTATCACCGATTTGAAATGAAATAGATCAATCAAACTACCAAGAAAAAACCTACGAACAATAAAATGACAAGAAATCAAGGAGGAATACAAACAAATGGAAACCAACAAAGCTCAAATATTCTACTGTCTCTCTCTAATCCTTCTGAAACACCGTGTGTGTGGTGCCCAATATTGTATCAATAGTGTCTATGACTTGGGAGCATCGAGAATATGATATTGATTTTGATCGCAAGAATGCTTCGAATGCCTTTAGCAAGAATTATGCATAGTAAGGGTGTATGAAAGCTTGAAATCCCAGATCCTTCAAATGGTTATGAAGGGTTGATTATATAGAATATGGAAAATGATTTGAATGGTTGAGATTGATCTCAGAGTTTGAAGAATGAATGGTTTAGATCAAAAGGAACTGGAGAAGTAATCAGTAAACTCCACCTCTTCAACTAGGAAAGAAGAAGTGATGTTTTAATTAAATGAGGAGCAACAAGTGAACTCCACCTCTTCAACTTGGAGAGAAGAGGTGATGCTTTAGTTTAACTGAGGAGTAACCAGTAAACACCTCTTCAACTTGGAGAGAAGAGATAAAGTTTGGTTAACTGAGAAGCAACTAGTAAGCTCCACCTCTTCAACTTGGAGAGAAGAGGTAATGTTTAGTTAATTGAAAATTTGATCATGAGTTACCTTTTTGAACTTGAGAAAGGATTTAATTGATTTTTGTAATTAAAGTATTCAAACATGTGACAATTGAATTCTTTTTGGATTTAGAATTGAATTGTTGAATGAAATTAAATTAATTTAATTAGAAGATTTAATTAATAATTTTAAATATTTAAATTTAAACTTTATGAAATTGAATTTAATTAGTTAATAAAGATTTATCAATTAAGGTTATTTAATTAAATAAAACTAATTATTTAATTAATTTTGGAGATTTGATTAGATGATTTGGGGAATGAAATTAGAAGAAAATAAATGATTAATTAATGATTAAAAAACCATTAATTAATAGATAAAAATTAGTGTTTTTAATGTAAGGTCACAAGTTTGTCTATTTTAGGGTGTCTACATTTGCCCCTCTTTAATGCATTGTGGCTTGTCGTATTGTGTCAAAGATTCTTTGTTTTGATCCTTCCCCAACTTGCCCCGATAATAGTAGGTGTATTTATGCCCCCTCAACAAATTTGAGCAAAAAGTCACAACATGAGAGTTAATTTGTTGATATTGCAAAATGATTATCTGGGTATCTGACTGTTCGTGAAAATACTTCATTATGCTCATGATATCAACTGTTTAAGTTTCCGGGGGCCGGGATGATAAAATGGAGGTCCTTCTAGAATTAGATTTTTTTCTGGATCCCTTATAAATAGCTTGGAGGGCCATTCATTTGTCACTTTGCACTCTTGGAGCTCCTGATCATCTGGTGAGTTTGTTTATAGTTTTCTTTGCTTTCTGCATTATTTTTGAGCTATGTTAGGCCTTCTGGGTGTCGTTCATGTTATGCTCAGGTCCATACCTTCCATCGGCTAGCTGGTGTAGGATGTCTGGTGAGTAGCTTAGTCCTTTTGCATTTAATGCTTTTGAAATCATTTGCTTTTTTAAAAATTTTGACTTGTTGCCGCAATTGACTGGGATTTTACCGCAATTGCAAATTGCTTTTCACAATCGATAAGAGTTCCACAATTGATGGTGTTTATTATGGAAATTGTAAGGAATGTGCCGTAATTGGTGGTTGAATGTCGTAATTGGTGTAAAAGTGCCACAGATGCATTAGGTTTACCGTAATCACTCTGTTAGTGGTTTCTATGCATGTATATGTACTTGTCTGATATTTTCTTTCTGGCCTGACACTGATGAGTGAATTTTTTGTTCTTTGTAGTATACTAGGACTATTATACATTGCCGAGAGTCCAGACCTGCTGGTTTAGTATACCATTTTCAGCTTTCTGAGGATGAGAGGTATGTCCTTAGATAGATAGGTTTATACTGGATATCTTATATGCATGAGATCACGACCAATAGGGGTCTGATCTATGCTCTACTAGAGAGGTGGCATTCTAACACATGTACATTTCATTTGCCAACTGGGGAGTAACTTGTTACACTGGAGGATGTTTATCGCATCCTACAGACTCCCATCCAGAGTGCTCTTATAGAGTATGCCTGAGGTCCTGGTATTGCAGCTCTGTCTGAGTTGTCTGGTTTGCCCCAAGATCAGCTTGGTTTGTCTGATCCATATGACATCCCATGGTCCAAGTTTGGCATGGGGTTAGATAGACTCACTACCTTGCTTGGTAGTTTGATTTGTGGGATCATGTGTCCTGATCGTCGCCAACATGGTTTCTCTATTGGTTTTGGGGTTATTCTACAGGATATGGTTAGAGACCATACAATATATGCTTGGGGTCCATGTATGCTTGCGCATATGTACTTCCATATATTCTATGCAGCTTACCTTGGAGGTAGGTCTCTTGGATGTGGTGCCACTCTCTTGCAGATCTGGGCGTGGGAGCATATTGCTATCTGTAGGCTTGTAGGTGCTCATTGTATGCACCCTAAAATGGTCGCCTAGACTTTGGGCCCCATTTCTCAATTTATCAAATCCCTGAATCAATACTTTCAAATATCAACAATATCAATTATATCAATTTCCTTGATCATATCATAA
>MU228428.1:1543986-1573724 GCA_018584345.1 Thuja plicata | reverse complement strand
CTGAGAGCAATTTTACAAATCTTGCAACTCCATGCATAGAGAGCTATGGATCGATTTGTGAGGGCTCATTCTTGAGTTTCCTTGCATGTAAGGATTCATAGAAGTGCACTATTTTGTGTGTACACTCATGATCTTCGTCCGGGGAGACCATATGTATTCATGTATGATGACACTAATGTTTAGTTTCATATGGGGCACTTGATGTACTGGAGGTAGCAGCTAGACATGATGCCTTACTTTATCTAGAGACCGTACATGGATTTTCCTATTTGGGATGGAGAGGATGCACACCTTTCATTCTGTTGACAGAGGAGATTTCTGATTGGTCACGTTAGTGGCCACATTCATATGATTGATTTTCACAACACCAACAAGGTGTTGTGCTAGTTTGGTGAGAGACAGGATGTATTTGATTCATTTTCTTACTTTGCTCGTTGGTCGAGGGATGTCACTCTGTGGGGTGCTTTAATTTCTCTTGATGCAGCTAGGATTGAGTTCATGGGTCTGCTTCATGTTGCTTGGACGTGGCGATCAACCATTGTTGATGTAGGTATATGTTTTTCTTTTCCATGGTTGATTTCTATACTCGTTTTTTGCTTTGTTTGTGTAGATGCATTTTGATTAGTTGCTTATGCTTTATCATCCATATGGTACTGATATTGAACTTTTTTTCTTTGTAGGCACTACCCCTCTGTATGATGCATGGTGGCTACAGGCTCAGCTTGTTTCCTTGACTGATGTGTCTCATCTTGTTGTTGGTACCATTATGACGAGGCGTCGATAGAGATAGAGAGGAGGTAGGGATGGAGGTAGGGGTGGAGGACGGGATGGTGGTAGGGATGGGGGTAGAGATGGTGGATGGGATGGTGGGGGAGATGGTGGTAGGGATGGTGGGAGAGTTGGTGGTTGGGGAGGTGGGAGAGACAATGGTTGGAATGGTGTGTGGGGAGATGGAGATGATCCTAGGCCTAGTGGTGATGGTGGGAGAGTTAGCACTAGGGGTGGGCATGGGATTGGTAGACAGGTTGGGTTGAGTGCTTTACTTGAGGAGGAGGAGGGGTTAGAGGAGGATTCACCTTAGCTAGTTAGGAGAGTGCAACAACACACATGTGCTATTTTGGTAGAGAGGGATGAGGAGAGGGTAGTTTCAGAGATGGAGACTGAGGAGGTGGAGATTGAGGAGGTAGGGTCTAGCTCTTCCACTAGTAGTAGTAGTACTAGAGGGAGTGAGAGTAGTGAGGAGGACTCTTGGGTAGTGTGGGGCATTAGGAAGGAGGGATTGGGTGCTAGTGGAGAGGAGGGTGATATGGATGTGGCCACGAGTGGGATGGATAATGATCCATCAGAGATGGAGAGACTAGCCTAGGAGATATTCGATCTGCGGGCTAGACTTACAACTTCAGAGGCACGGGCTACTTCTTTGGAGAGTAGGGTCGTTATTGCGGAGGCCAGGGTTACTACGGTAGAGGTTAGGGAGAGACAAGCTCAGGAAGATGTGAGATCTTACTTGGACAATGTACAAGACCTATCATTAAGGGATGCCCATGATAAACTCTTGAAATTAGGTCATGAGGCTGACACTGACATTATGAGGCAACTATTCTTTCTGCACAATAAGTGCCCATTTTTACTACTTCACAAAGATCCAGTAGATTGCAGAGGTCCCAGAGCAGTGGTGTGGTCTAAGATTCTTTACACCAATCAAGGCCTGGACCTGATATGCCAACCCCCTGTCCACCTGGCAGTGAGGATGGGGGTAGCACCTGTTGATTCTGTGTTACTGATCCATTTTGTATCTCACTGTACCAATTTTGTAGTGATTCTCCATTGACATATTTTGATGTGTATTGATGATTATATCTCTGATATACTGATATTTATTGACATTTATGTTGGTTACCCTCCTTTTGTCAGACTTGCGACCATTCATTGTACTAAGATATTTGAGATCTATATATGAGATGAAGCTTATGATTTTATATGATGTGTAGTTTTTACTTTCTATATGTATGGTTCTATATGATGATTCTTTATGATGAAATGTATGCGATGTGACTCTATTATGTAGAATCTTAGATGTATGCTATACTTTCCTATGATACTGACATGTGTATGCAGGATGGTGTTTTATGAAATGCATGTTATATGATGATGTTTATGGATGTATTTGATTATGATTACTATGTATGCACATGCTTTGTTTTATCTTGTTTTTTTATGCAAATAAATGAATGAATGCAATCTACTATGCACAAAATATCTGAGTAATGCATGTGTTAGTTAGAAGAAAGTTAGTGGGATATCATGTCTAGAATTGATTGATAAATTGGACTGATAGATAGGATGTGTGACCCAAGTCACTGTCGAGTTTTCTATTTGTGTTCATCATTGCACCTTATTATGAAAATGGAAGAGAATCCAATCCACCTAGATATGCTCATTTGAATACCGCTATGATCTCTGATAACCAGAAGGAGTAGATAGATTGAATAGAAAGAGAACCAAATGCACCCAGATTTTGACCATCTGGATATGTAACACCCCAAAATTGGCATCTTGCAACCCTAACCAATTTTGTTGCATTTGCCATTTTTCTAGATCATCTGAGTCCTATTGTAGTAGGCAATTCTGAGTTTTAACTGATCTACTCGACCTAAGTGTCAAATGTAGAAAATCCTAAATCTACATTAATCATACATCATATTTAATCCCTAAATATCTATTTGGCTAAACAAACCTTATGATTGAATTAATTTAATTAATAAATTCCTAGCACTTTAATTAAATTAAATTCACCCTCTTTAGCTAAAGACACATGAAAAAGGAATTAAATGATATTTAATTATTAAATAAATATCCTCATTTTCAATAATTGAATTTAATTATTCAGATAATTGAGAAAAAGCAATTATGAGGTCATATTTATTTAATTAATTAGATAATCTCTCAAAAATCTTTCTTATGTTCAAAATTGGAAACTCCTCTTTAATTATGCTTTAAAGAGAGAGAAAATAGATAAATCAAATAAAACAATTAAATCAAAGAAAGAAAATAGTTAAAAGCAAAGAGAAAACAATTTATTACATTCTTTTAAATAAAGATTTCTATTCTAAACTGGCTTTTCTATCTGTTTTATTTCAAAAGAGGAAACTTTCCATTCTGAACAACCTCTAAGTCTATAAAAGAACTCTCATTCTCTCATTCAAAGCCCCACTCATTTTTATGCATTGTTAGAATAGTTAATTATTGTCACATTTCTTGATAATCTCATATAGAGTAATTTCATTATTGCAATAGATTACTTTCAATTTCTAGAATAATTGCATTGAAATCATGTCTTAGACTAAGCTTACATCTTTCAATTCTTAGGATAATCTTGCATTGTATTGCATTCATGGAGAAAAATCCTTCGTTCCTAGATTGGTCTATGGTTGTGAGACTCTCGTTCTGAGAGCTATTTTGAAAACCCTGTCTGGATAGAAGGCAACATTTCAAATCATGTAGGTAGACAGGATGAATAATCTCATATTCAGTCTTGTGTGTATTTGATGAAGAAGGACTATATTGAAGTGTATGGTCAGTTAACAAGGCCAAATTTACCACATACATTTCTCGCACCCATCGTGGGGCAGGTACATTCTATTTTGGCCTCATTTTTTCACATTTTTTTGCATTCTGTCCATTCTTCTGTACAACTCTATTCTAATTTCACGCAAACTTTTTGAGCATCTCGCGTGAACTGTCTAGTTCTTCATGTGGTTCTTTGTACTTCTTCGCGTGATCTAGCATAAATCTTCACGCAAAATTACATTCTAGAGATTTCATTTTGATATTTTATTGCCTTGGTTTTCTAACCACCTACTATTTTTTGACATCTGTGTTTCTCTGATTTTATCTTTTGAAATAGCTTAACAGTGGTTTGCAGGATGCTGAGATAAAGAAAAGCCATCATAAACTTCTAACGTGTTTATTGCAAGACGTTGATATGAAGAAAGGCATTACAAACTACTAACGGGTTTATTGCAGGACGTTTGTCGAAGACCTTGCATGTTTTCACAAATTCTTATGTCTGTTTTTAGTAGTTAAAACACACTTCAGTTGGTGCTTAAAATGAATCATTGTCTTGCGTGATTGAAGTGTTTTCTAGATTGTAATCCTAAGAACTACATGAACGTATCCTCTCCCCTTGCCTTTATGGATCTTCGGTGTAAGAGAAATTCATGTGATTGTTTCTGGTAAGAAAAATGTGGAAGTAGAAGTTGCAAGGAATGATACTATTTTTGATAAGGAGAATATTGAAGAAGATACCCCTATTGTTGACTACATCCTTATAGATAGTAATGAAGAATCTAGTGAGGTAGAGGGATTTTCCGATGATCCTGCTAACCAGGACATTCTTGAGGATTCTTTTGATCAAGAAATTCTAGATGATTAAGAAGGCTTGCCTTCTGATGAATTTCTCATGATCGGTAAGGATGTGATTGACAATGTACTAGGATAGGATGGTAAAGATGGGTTGGATGTATTGGTTAGAGTAGCTAAATATTTCCACAAGGGAAATTCAGAAAAGCCTCTTGTTGTGTGTAGAGAGAACCCTTCCACACACAAACATGACATAAAAGTTCCTCGGCCTGCACCTCATTGTGCACCAGAATGGATTGATATCTTTCTCTAGGAACCTATGCCACCTCTAGACTTGTCCACACCCTTAGCTGCAGGGTTGCATTTGTATCAATAGTTTTTGTGGGAAAAATCACAATGGGAATTAGAAAAGGAAAAGTTGCAGAGGACTATTGATGATTAAGCACATTAGTTAAAATAGAAAATAGACCAGATAGCAGTATTGGAAGGAAGAGTTAAATAGTTCACTGAGTTAATTCTTGAAGCCATGGCATGAAGGTCACCATCTCCAGTCTATGCTCTGTTCCTTAGAGAATAGTTTGTTAATTTTAAATTAACCAGGGTTGTAGAAGGGATGCATCCTTCCATTTCCACCCAACATGAATTTTATGATGCATTCTAGTCAGCCCCTATGTCTATTAAAAATTTGTTATGCGAATTATACCTACATAAACTCACTGTACCAAATGGCCAGGATTGGAACTCACTTCTATATGTAGGAGATGTTTAGTTGAGGGTAATGATGTCGTGGATACAGAATGAGATAAGCAGAGAGCATCAGGCTTTGCCATACATGAATGGTGAGATAGAGACCCCCTTAATGATGAGACTTGAAGTACAACATTCTAGGAAAACTTTTCTAGACTGGATTTCAGTCACCATGAACCCAAGTGGGGCCACCAAGGTCAATCCAGTTAGGGAACAAGCATATGCAGACTGGGAACAACACTCATCGCACAATATTGACGTTGCAGTCACTGCATGTAAGCATAGGTTGGAAAGGATGTCACATGATTTAAAAATTACAGAAACTTAATCTCTACAGAACTTGGTACTTGCCACTCGTAGAGCCCCGTGGTATGTAATTCTAGGTAGGACATTGCTTAATTTTTGGATTCCACTAAGGTTCTAGCCGCCCCTTCTCCTACAGCTATTGCTGGTAGTAAACAAAAATATAGAGGATTATGACATGGAAAAGGAAGAGCAGTGATGGAGACAACTCAGGAAAAACCATGGGTATTTCAATCATGTTGTTAATGAGCCAGGGGAGAAAAGTGTCAGTGACCTAAGAATGCAAGCTCAAATTTGCAACTTTATGATTGCTGGGGACCAATAATAGAGAAGTTGGGGGGAATGATGAGCCTATCTAATGACCATCCTTTCTAGTGTTTTTTTACTTTTTTTTTTTCAGTAGTTACTTTCAAAACTGATACTTAAGCTTATGGTTTATATCTATTTCATATGTGTAAAGACATAAGTAGGGAAGTAGATGATGAAAAGGACATGATATATTTTGCTTAAAACTCATGGATGGAAATGATAAGATGTAGTAAGTTGTATGTTAAATGAACGGTTCCTTTTTCCTATGCTATGTTTGTGGGTAGTTTCTTTCCTGAATCCATATGTCTCGCAAGAGTATTAATTGGATCTTAAACACTTTCTTCTAATATTAATGATGAAGATATATATGTGTCAAAAGTGGTATGTTTGTATTAATCCTTTTGTAGGAATCAGTGGGAGCAGTTTAAGTCCAGCATAGTGGAGCTGAAGAAGTTAAAGATCAGTCGTGCCTACCACAGACCTTGGGCTGAATTAGTCAAGGGAGCACACAAGAAAGATAAGGTGTGACTGCTGCAAGGTATTTGTGAGAAGACCAAGTCAATATAGTTTCCTATTGCATGCAGCATGCACGGATCCAGAGCCATCATGTACTATATTCTTGGAAGATTTATTGTTGATAACTACAATTTCTGTTATGAGACATTATGTATTGATAACGATCCTCATTGATGGAGTGATCATAGATTTAGGGAGTAGTTGTAGCATTCCTTTAAATAAGTTGACATTTGTAACTCGGGGGAGTTAGTCAAAGTTAGTTAGTTCTTGCAGATTCATTTTGTAATTCAGTAGTAGAAGAAATACAATCTTGTTACATGTTGTATCTATGATTTGCAAATGAATAAATGAGATCTTCTATTTTTAATCTCTGAGTTTTGTTTTATTCACTCTTCTATGGGGGCCCACACGGGAGGTGAAATTAGTTTGTAGTTCAGTAGTAATTAGTCTTAAGTTCATTTGAAGTATTTAGAACTTTGTTGCTCCTGCAACCATTGGTAACAAAATTGTTGGTTGTTCCTGCAGCATAAGAAAGTAAGATAGTTTACTGTTATAGCATGTTCTTAAAGATTTAGATTAACCTGATCATTCCATTTCCTAGCTTAGTATCTCTTTTATCATTCCCATTTGCATAGATAGTAATGATGCCTAGTATAGATTAGAGCATATACTTTGTAGATGCCATTCAAAGTTTACGTCCTTGGTTTGATAGTTCAATGAGTTCAACATATTATTTTTAGTATAATAGTTGTCATTGTCTTGTTACAAAGTCACTATAAAAAGGATGTACAATCCTTAAGTACAAGGGTATTATACTAAGCAGTCAAACACTGAGAGCTAGTGATAACCAAAACCATGACATGAAATGCACTCGCCAACTCATTAGTTAAAACACAAGTTGCCTATTGAACCTGATACTTGGCGACAAACAAAAATATGCCAGATAAACCATTTGGACCATATTTAATAATGATGTGTACAAATGAGATCATGTCAACTCGATACATCTAGATGATTACGAATAAAATTCAAAAACAGGGCAAGGAGATAAACAAGTGCTCCCATTGGAAGATAAATGTTTTACCTGCTAAGGCTTATAAACATAGTGCGGGAAAAATTTAAAACTAAAACCAAACCCTATCATAGACCTAATATGTAACAAGTACAATCATGGAAGATGTCCAACAATTTGCAACACCAATAAGAGGAAAATTTTCTTGTACCAAATAAGGAGGGAAAATACTTTAATACTTAGCCAAATTTTGCAGTTCCTATAGTGGCTCTAATTGGGGATACTTATCCTCTCGAGATAAGATGAGAATACCAGAATCTCTAGGTTAAGTAGACCAACCCTTACAATATAGAGAATAATAGCCTAAACCTAAAAACAAATAAGAAAAACTATTGACATATATACAACCTAACTATTGTTCATGGATATATTCTATTATTCTAGGAGAAATAATGCTTCAAAAATGACCATGAACTGACAATTCTAGAATATCTTTAGCCATATTTTTCAACATATATGAGTCTTCACCCCATTTTCTATCAATAATGTATGAGCCTAACTAGATAGGGTCAAATTGTCCATGTCTACCCTTTTCTTCCAATCTGGCATCCCACATGAGGACCATATCGTCCACTTCAAATATTCTGATAGTGGTCTTTCTGTCATATAGATCTTTAATCTGGAAATACATTTGTGTATTTATTGCATGTGCTTCTCTTCTTGTTTCATCTACCTACATTAGATCATCTATTATTATTGTCATTTCATTTTCTATCTCCTCATCATAAGTTTTCTCAAACTTATACATCTGCATAATGTTATTCTAGGGCAATCTCGTCTGAATGCCATATACAAGGTCAAAGGGTGCACATCCAATTGCCTTTTTCACAGTTACCCTGTTAGCCCATACTGAAAATATTAGCTTGGAATCCCAAGTCTTCTTGTTTTCTTCTAGTACTCTCTTGATGATTTTAACCAAGATTTTATTGCCTGATTCAACTTCGCCATTTCCCTGTGGGTGGTATGGAGAAGAGTAAGATATCTGAATCCCATAATTTTGACAAAATGTATCAAATTAACCAGACCTAAAACACATAGCATTATCAACTACTATTTTCTCAGGGCATCCAAATCTTATGATAATATTATGCAAAATGAAATCTACATCCACTTTGCTTGTAGCTCTTTTTGTGGGTATAACCTGTACCCACTTAGTGAAATAATCAGTAGCCACTAAAAACCATGAGTGATCACCACTTGAATTTCCTGCAATTTTCCCAATAAAATCTAATCCCCACTGCTAAAATGGTGCTTGAATATTTATAGGCCTAAGAGGTAAGTTACCATAAAATTTCAAATTACCTGAAAACCTTTGGCATGCATCAAAATGTCACCCCATTTGATGTGCATCTTTGAAAATAGTTGGCCACTAAAAACTAGATCTCAATACCTTATGAGGAGTTTTTTTGGCCATGTAATTTCCACCACACACTCTACTATGCATTTCTTCTAGAAGTTTCTTTGCCTAATTTTGATCAACACATTTAAGAAACACACCTTCATTGCTTTTCCACCACAATTTTCCACCGACTATAGCATATTTGATTACATGCAGTTTCAAGTTCCTTTTCTTGTTATCATCCATATCACGAGGGAAAATATTTTTTTGTAGGTATACAAGAATGTCTTTGTACCATTCAAACTGGTCAAGATCACATATAAATGGCCTTTGATCTTCTTCTAAGACATTAACATGGTTATCATAAAGATTCACTTGAGTCATTAGTTTTGATAACCCCTGGCCTCTTACCAACTTGGTAACTTGAATATCTATGTTAAATTATTGGATCTTATTGATCCATCTACATCCCCTCCTAGAGACCTCTTTTTGAGTGAAGATGTCTTAAACAACTACACTGGGTACATAAGAAACAATAGTTTATCTAATTAAGTAACACCTAAAAGATTTAGCAACTTTCACCAATGCATATGTTTGTTTTTCATTAGTGTCATAGTTTAATTCTGTAGGTTGCAGGGATTTAGTAAAGAAAGCTATGGGTTGTTCAAACCCCTTAGAATTATTCAGCAAGGTCACTGCATCAATAGTGTAGAAAGATGCAAATGCGAATATTTGCATAGGCCTGTTATAATCATGAGTCCTTAAAATTGGAGCATCCTTGATGTCTTTCTTAATATATTAAAAAGCCCGAGAAGGTTCATAATCCCATTCAGCCTTGGCCCCTTTTTTCATCATCTTTGAAACAAGTCTACTAAATTAAGCCAAATTAGTAGAAAACCTTCTTAAGAAGTTTACCTAGCCAAAGAAAGACTGTATTCCCTTCACATTTTTGGGCTATGGCAGTTTATCTATTACAACCATCCTCTCTAGATAAATCTTGAGCCCATATTTTGAAACAATGTGACCAAGAATTTTCCTTCAGTCACCCCGAACACACATTTTCTTGGATTCAAAGAAATGCCATAGTCAAGTGCTTGGACAAATATTTTCTCTAGATGTCCACAATATTGCCTTTTCTCCTTTGAATAGACTGTCAAATCATCCTGATATACTGCGAGGAATTTATTAATGAAATCTTCAAAATCAACATCCATGACTCTCTAAAATGTAGCTCCTACATTTGTTAGGCCAAATAGAATCCTAACATAAATATAAGTTCCCAATGGTGTTGTTATTGTAATATCATATTAATCTATTTCTTCAACTATTATATGGTTACATCCTGAGAAACCATTCATCATAGACATGAGATCATGTTTAGTCACCTTTTGCAACATTGCTTACATGTTAGGTATGTTATGCCCAAAATTTGGGCAAAAACACATCAACAAATTTTTTTTAAATGTTAAAGGTTTACCTAAAGTTATCCTAAAGATTTCATGTGCATGCGAAACGATGCAAAGGGAAACAGTTAACAAAATTAGTTTAAATGTCCAAAAAAAACACAAAGGTCCAACCAGAAGAAGGTTGACCAAGTTTGACCAAGTTGAATAAAAGTCAAACTACGTAGGATAGATCTCATAACTACCCTACAGGGTTCCCTAAGCTGCATGCTTTAACCGGGTACACAAACTGAGACAATTCTCTAAAATCAACCAGAGTTGACAAAAAGTCAACCATGGACCGATAAATGTGAAACTAGGATAATAGGGTTCATTATACTACAGGGAGTGCCTGTGCATGAAAACCAAGGAGATTGACCTAGGTTTGACCAAAAGTCAACCATACATGAAAATGACCAATGATGTTGTTAAGGCTTTAAAATCGTAAACGTAATGATAAGATGTTGATATAACAATCTTATCGATAAATTACGTTTGTTCCAGTTATAATAATAAAGTTAATTTAATAGTTTAGTTATTCACTCCTATAACTTTAAGAATTTAATTAATCTATTGAATAACGTCGTTTTAAAATAACTACTCATTTCTATCTAATAAAATTTAATAATTTAAATCTGTATGTATGCAACAATTCCCTTTATTATTACAACTATGTTCAACACAAAAATACTAAATGGAAATTAAACCCATTTAATCTTAATGTTTATTATAATAATTCCTTTATTTAAATTCTAAAGTAAATAAAATTGACTATACATCCTATTGGAATAAATGTTGAGGTCCAATTTGAAATAAAATCTTTAAAAGAAACAAAATCAAATCTAATTTTTTTTTATAAAAAAATTATAAATAAATCTGCAAAGACTTAGTTATTTTTGAAATAACCACTTATTTCCATGTTTCTTTTTTTTAGAACATGTGAAATGATCTTTGTTCTTTTAATATTTTAATATATAAAAAAATCAAGAAAGACTAACCCTACCTTTTTGCAGGGAAGCCGAATGGAGTGGCGGCGACTATCAAAATGGAGGCGGAGGGTGGTGGGGCGGGCACGTCAGGATGCGACACTGCCTACGGTACAAAAGAAGGGGAGCAATAGGGGGTCGGGGTGGCATGGTGCGACACAGTGCCACCCTTCCCATTCTGTAACCACAGTGGGCAAGGGGGCTGATCGTGACTATCGCCCTCCCACCACTGTGTTTACACAGTGGTCCGGGGCCTGTGCCATTGGAGAAGACGGGGTAGGGCTTTGACCCTCCCCACCCGAAATTATTTTTTAAACTATTCTGAAATGTTAAAAAAAAAAGTTTTTTTCTTCTTTTTTTATGGAGTTTATTTAATGATATATATATATATATCAGCTCTGAAGGAAAATTATACTTACTCTGTACACAAACAACAAGCACTTAGGAAATTTATTTTTTAATTTCTAAAGATGCATTCTAAATCTAAACAATTAGATTAAGACTTTGTAGGATTTAGATTTTTAATTTGTTAATTTTTTTTGCAATAAATTTCAAATTTCTCTAAGTGTCATTTTTTTTTTACATTCAAATTCTTAAATCCATAGGGAGATTAAAACTACGTTTAAGAGTTTAATTTCTGAATTTATTTAAACATGTTCTATAGAAGCACTTAGTCTTGGTTTATTTTTTTTCCTTTTCAAATACAATAACTTACTAAAAACTATCAATTTGCTAATGTTCACCTGTTGAGATTTAATAAACTTAGGAATTTACAATGCATAATAACTTCCATAACTTATACAATAAAACATGCAATAATAATAACTTCTCAAAATCTCTTAAAAAAAAAACATAATAAAATATGATTCCATTTTCCTTGAATCTCCATTTCACATTATGGATACAACAAAATTACAAAGAAATATAAGATTACATCATCATTAAATCTCCATTTTACAATATAATAACAATTAAAATTTCATGGCATTACATGGTTATAATGGAATCCGTGATTCCCAAATTCCAAACATAAACACTTGCAAGCTTCAATCATCCAGCTGTGGATCCTATCAAAATGAGGTTGACCATGGAGGTTCACCTCCCAGCCTAGACCTTTTCAAGAATACCCCCGATCTAGGGGATCCAGAATGGAATGGGTAAACAAATAGGTAGCCACATAGAAACCCATTCAGACAAAGAAACTCAAGAAAAATCTCATACATGGTGAAAATAGGAGGAAGGTCTCCCAGAGGCCTTTCTGAAAACAAGGGTGGTGGTAGACAGTCATAGGAGGAGAAGCCTAAGTATACAAATAAAATCACAAGCCACACATGGACTTGGAATGACCATCTACACAAGATGCATTCATAATAAAATCCTCCTTATGCCCCCTAGGTGCCCTTAGACCATACTTGGCATCATGGGTATCAAGAACCCCATGTATTTCCCTCCTCACATGGGAGAGTCTACACTAACTTGGAGTCACTTCCTACCACCCCCTTCAAGGTTACTCTTCCCTCCCAAGGGTGAGTTTGCCTTGAAGAATCCCATTCAAAAATGAAATTACAAATTAAAAACAACATAATAACACACCAAGAACTTCAAACAAGAAACCATAAAAAAAACCAAGTACACCATTAATGGAGCTCCAAGCTTTTACACATACAAAGAATAACATCTACACTAAAAGATGAACCAACCTTGCTCCAAGCTTAAGGTGAAATCTGAAATCCTTAGTTTAGCTATCCTTCCAAAGCAATTCTCTCCAAAGCTTCTTCAATTCTAGAAATGTCTCTATAGGTAGAGAGTGGGTGAACAACCCAAGCTCTCCCTAAAATATTCCCTATAAAGCCAAACATCCAAAATATCTAGAACCAATAAATGATGAGGTGACCTTAACCATCCATTTCTTCCCACTTGCCTTCCTTCTCCATGAATGAAGTTAAATGCAACTTGGGAAGAAAAGAGAGGTTAAGCAAAACTTCACAACTCTTCAAATTTTCTCAACTTTGAAAAGGAGACTTTAGGGGAGTAATAATTGAGTTTTAAGGTTCTTAATGGGTTGAAAATGACCCCTAACCCTTATGGTATCAAGTTGGGTAGCTAAAAATTGACCCCGGTTACCTTTTGAGAGCCTAAAAGACCCTCCTAAACTCCACCTAAAGTTTACCCACAGATTTCAAAGTCAATTTGACCACCTAAAAAATTCCTAACCTAGGGTAGGCTTGGGTACTACACTTAGGTAAGTTCTAGTTAACCCTACACCTATCCATGATTCACTTAACTAGCCATGCCAACACTAAATTACAACAATTGCCAAAATTGGCACAATTTAAATAAAAAAATGACATGGCTTATTCACATTTATATAACCAAATTAAATACACACATGCAAACCAAATTCATGAATAAACAACTTATACAATGAGGTCCATGTTTCTTTGTATAAAAAATACCTTGAAATTCATGGAATATAACATAGGTTCCAACTATGGGTCCCCAATTTAGATCCATGGTCAACTATCCCTGCACACTCATTGCACACATCAGTAGGTCCAAAATAACATGATATGGAAACATAATACATAATCAATACTATATTGCATATAAACTAAATAAATATATCATTGGTTTTCTAAACCAATTGTCATCACAATTTCATCCGCATAATTATTCCCATATATGACATCATCATAAACTAAAACTAAATCAAAACATAAAGTATCTCGAGCGTACCTTGATTACATAACCAGGTATTGAATATATAACATAAGATTTAATAGATCCTAAAATACATAAGAGTCTCAATAGTCAAAGTATGTCTAAGTAAATAATCACTGAAAGCATAAAAGATAAAGTAGTAAAACTATGACAGTCTAAGGTAGATCTCATATCCACCCCCTCTAGGCATGAAATTCCTCCTGGAGTTAATTGAAGAGGTGAGGGTACTATGATCTCATCTGTGTTGTGTCCTCCCAAGAGGCTGTAACCTTGTCATAGCAATCCCACTAGACCCTAACCTAGTCCAGCTCTTAGCCTCGAAGACCCAATGTCCACCAAGCCATTATATGAATTGGCTCCAAAGCCATCTACCCATTCAAATCCACCTGTAAGGCATCCCAATCTATCACATGGGAATAATCATATATACTTCCATAAGACTGAAACATTAAACACATCATGGATGCATGACAGGCTAGGTGGAAATGCTAAAGGGTGTGCAAATTGTCCTATACTCTAAAGGATCTCTAAAGGTCCACAAAATTGAGGTGCAATCTTAGAGCCCTTTCCAAAATGGATTGGACTCTTATGTGGTCACACACTCAAGAAGACCCTATCTCCAACTAAAGAAGCTCAATCAATCCTCTTCACATCTGCATATTTCTTCCTATCCTGAGCTTCTACTAGATGTTGTCTAATCAAGGTTACCTACTATTCCATATCTCTGACTACCTCAGGACCAATGGAAACTCTATCCTCAATCCTATCCTAAATGAGTGGGGTTCTACATGACCTACCATACAAAGCTTGGTAGGGATGCATACCCAAGGATGTTTGGTGCCTGTTGTTATAGGAAAACTCCATTAGGTATAGGTATTCCTCCCACCGGGTCTGATGGTCCATCACATACATGCATAGAATTTCTTCTAACAACTAATTGACCCTATCAGTCTATCCATCCATCTTAGGGTGATAAGCTATACTAAAATTGAACCTAGTGCCCAAAGCTTCCTGAAGTTCTCTCCAAAAGGTTGAAGTGAAGAGAGAATATCTATCTGAGATGATCTTATGAGGTATGCCATGAAGTCTAAATATATATTGCAAGAACACCTATGCCACTGCTCGTGTGGTAAAAGTAGTTCGCATGGGTGAAAAATGAGCCACCTAAGTCAACTTTTTGACTGTTACCATGATGGGATCATGACAGTGAGAAGACATAGGAAGACCTACTATGAGGTGCATAGAAATGGTGTCCCATTTCCATAGTGGTATCTCATGAGGCTGAAGAAGACCACCTAGATGATAGTGTTCCACCTTCACCCTCTGGAATTCAAGGCATGTAGCTACCATCTCAACATTCTGCAATCTCATGTCGGGCCAATGATACAACTGTCTTAAATCGGCATGCATCTTCTTAACTCTAGGATGCGTTGCATAAGGGGATTTGTGAGCCTCTGGCATCACAAACTCATGAAATCCTATAGAAGAAGGTATATAGATATGTCCTCTAAGACATAATAGTCCATTAGACTCCAAAGTATACTCTGAAAACTTCCCCTCAAGGGGTCCTTGAGATTGAATCAACTCACAAACTTCTGCATACATCTCAATCTCATGTAAGTGATCAAGAATGTGATCTCTCAAATCCATGCCAGTGGACATAGAAGAAAGCTTGTGTCATCTCCTACTCAAGGCATCTATGACTAAATTCTCTTTCCCCTTGATGTAATGGACATCAAAATCATATTCACATAAGAACTCCATCCATCTCCTTTGTCGACCATTAAGGTTTGGTTGAGTGAAGATGTACTAAAGACTCTGATGGTTTGAATGAAGCTCAAATCAATGTCCTAAGAGGAAACATCACCATCTTTCTAAGGCATGGACCACTACTATGAGCTCAAGATCATGGGTAGCATACTTGAGCTTGTGATTCTTTAGTTTCCTAGACTCGTAGGATATAGCTCGCCCACCTTGCATAAGAAATACTCCTAAACTATCCAAAGAAGCATCTACACAAACCATAAAGTTTGTCGAGGGCTCTGGCACAAAAAGAATGGGTGCATTGGTAAGTGCCCTCTTGAGCTCCTAAAAATCCCTATTACACTTCTCAGTCCACTCAAAATTCTTTCCATTTCATTAAAGAGAAGTGATGGGGTGCACTACTCGAGAGAAACCCTCCACAAACTATCTATAGTAACCAGCTAATCCCATGAAAATCCTAACCTTGTTCATAGTGGTAGGTACTGGACACTCCAAAATGAAATCAATCTTTGATGGGTTTACTGAGATCCATCACCTAAAATAACATGGCCTAGATACTTGACCTTTGTTCTAAAGAAGGCACACTTTGACAAGCTTCCATGCAATTGATTGTCCCTAAGACTCTGCAAGACCTGTCTTGGGTGTTCCTCATGCTCATTTTCACCCTTATAATATATTAAGATGTCATCAAGAAATAAAACTAGAAATTTGTCAAGGAAGGTATGAAATACTCCATTCATAAGACTCATGAATATAGTTGGAGCATTCATAAGACCGAATGGAACCATACTTAATTCATAGTGGCCATATGTAGTGCAAAATGTAGTCTTGTGAATATCACTATCCACTATCCTCAACTGGTGGTTTCCTTACTTGAGGTCTATGTTTGAGAACACTTGGGTACCCTATACCTGATCAAATAGGTCATCGATCCTAGGAAGTGGATACCAATTCTTGATGGTTACTTTGTTCAATTGGCAATAATTCATGCACAACCTAAGAGATCCATCTTTCTTCTTCATGAAGATACTTAGTGCACCCCAAGGAGAAAAAATAGGATGAATGTTTCCTTTTTCTAACAGTTCCTCAAGCTGTATCTTGATCTCATTAAGCTCATTAGTGGTCATCCTATAAGGTGCTCTGGAAACTGGTTATGCTCATGGTACAAGATCTATGTGAAAATCAACCACTCTACGAGGAGGCATAACAGGTAGCTTTGAAGGAAATACATCTGCAAATTCCTGAAGAATGGGGAAGTCATCAAGGGAGGTTTCCTTCTTTGCTTCTTCTTCTCTATTGTTGATGGTGATAGCGTACAACTGGCATCCCTTGTGCATGCACCTCTTAAGCTGCATAGTAGAAATAACACAGAGGGATACAGGTCTATGGATTCCTCAAATCACTGTAGCTATACCATTATCATCCAAACATTCGATCTCATTATGACAATATAGCTTGGCCTTGTGGGCACTTAGCCAATCTATACCAAGAACTAGACCGTAAGATCCAAGAGGCATAACTATCATATCTTCTATCGTGGTTATGCCGCCAATCTAGATCAGACAATCTATGACCATAGAAGTAATAAAAAATCTATCTCTTGAGGCTAACTCTACCTCCCATCTAATCTCTTGTCTAGCTGCCACTAGCCCACAACACTCCACAACTGATGGAAAAAAAGGATTCCATAGCTCCTGTATCAAATAAAATAGAAAAATCACTGCCTCTGATCTTACCCAAGGCCTCAATGATGGTTGCTTGGTACTCTTCCTAGTGGTTAATTAGCACTGCAAATGCCATGTGGGACTTTCCCCTATCCCCAACTATCAGTTCTGACATTGCTGCATGTTCACTATCAGCCCGGGGACACTCTCTAGCTCTATTCCCCATGGTACCACAAGTGTAACATGGTCCATGTCCCTGAACCTGAATGCCTTGAGGTCTAGAGTATTGTGAAATAATAGTCCTTGAAGACCCTCTATAACTACCCCTAGCGGACTGTTGAGTTTGTGCTGGAGGTGTATAAGGTGACTGTGGTCTCTGGTCCTTCCTAGGACCTTGTGTCTACCACTTCCTGGGCTTAGATCCCTACTGTACATGTGGTGGCCTCTGCCCCTAGCTCTGTTGAGACTGTTGTGGCTACTCTGGTTGTGGGGTCTTGAATGAACCTAAAGAGTACCTTTGATTCCCCTTCCATGGGGGTTTCTGATATCTTGAGGCCTGGGGTGTGGGACTATGGTTTTGAGACCTATCCCTACCATCTTGTAGACCTCTAACTATCTCTTTGGCCACCAAATCTCTGTCCACCATGAACCTTAAGTCTCCTGAAAGTACCATGCATACCCTATGTGATATCATAGGATTCAACCCCTTGATGAACCAGTTAACCTGCAGCTTCTCATCCCCCATGTACTCTACATAAGGGAGGAGATCAAGAAACCTACCCTCATATTGGGCTACTGAGAGTCCCCTTTATTGGAGATCATGAAACTCATCTATGCGATGCTGCTTGAACTATTTTGAGACATATCTAGCTTTGAAAAGATTGAGGAAAGCATCCCAAGTAAGGGTGTTAATCACCAAGTGTCCCTTGGATTCCTCATGTCTCCACCAAGTGAAGGCTTGGTCTCCAAGCAGGAGAATATAAAAATGTACTCTAAGGTTGCTACCATAGTTACACAACCCAAAGTACCTCTCGAGGCTTACAAGCCAAGACTCTGCACTTGTCTCATATGTTACTCCTAAGAATGGAGGTGGTTTGAGTCGCATTAACTCCATAAAATGATTCCCAATGTCAAGGGGTGCTCTATCGAACCTTTGGGCCTCTATTCTAGGTATAATTCCTGGTCCTCCAATGGATCCTACTTCTTGCTCAACCCGACTCTCACCAAACCTAGGAGGTAGGATTCTACTTTGCTCTCTGGTGAAGGAGCCACGTCCTTCCAAATTTTGTTGTAATACGGGAGGCATACGATCTAGTATGAGTCTGGCCAAATTCTAAAAGTCCTAAAGAAATACTGCATTTGGATCAGGAGGTGGTTTAAGGGGTGGACCCTGATCCTCTCCGTGATCCTCTACCTCAAATTGTACCTCCTCACGAGATGCGGGGGTACGTTTCTAACCACATCCTTGTCTACGGGCTTGTCGAGTGATAGGAGACATCCTAGACATACAAGGTCAAAGTTTAGTGATTACGTAGTGGATAAGGTTCCCAATGTTGCTAACATGTCTCTGATACCAAAATGTCATGGCCAAAAGTTGGGCAAAAATACACAAACAATATTTTTAAAATGTCAAAGGTTTACTAAGTTATCCTAAAGATTTCCATGTGCACGTGAAATGATGTAGAGGGAAATGGTTAATAGAATTAGTTTAAGTGTCCAAAAACAAGACAAAGGTCCAAACAAAAGAAGGTTGAACAAGTTTTACCAAGTTGACTAAAAGTCAAACTACGTAGGATAGAGCTCATAACTACCCTACAAGGTTCTCTAAGTTGCATGCTTCGACTAGGCATGCAAACTGAGATAGTTGACTAAAGTCAACTAGAGTTGACCAAAAATTCAACCGTGCACTAATAAACATGAAACTAGGATAATAGGATTTGTTATATTACAGGGAGTGCCTACGCATGAAAACCAAGGAGATTGACATAGGTTTGACCAAGGGTTGACCAAAAGTCAACCATACATGGAAATGACCAAGGATGTCCTTAAGGCTTTAAAATCATAAACGTAATGATAAGAAGTTGATATAACAATCTTATCAAGAAATTACGCTTGTTCCAGTTATAATAATAAAGTTAATTTAATAGTTTAGTTATTAACTCCTATAACTTTAAGAATTTAATTAATCCATTGAATAATGTTGTTTTAAAACATCTACTCATTTCTATCTAATAAACTTTAATAATTTAAATTTGTATGTATGCAACAATTCCCTTTATTATTACAACTATGTTCAACACAAAAATACTAAATGGAAATTAAACCCATTTAATCTTAATGTTTATTATAATATATCCATCTAGAGATTTTTAAATTCTAAATTCAATAAAATTGACTATACATCCTATTGGAATAAATTTTGAGGTCCAATTTGAAATCAAATCTTTAAAAGAAAGAAAATCAAATCTTTTTTTTTTTTAAAACTTGTAAATAAATCTGCAAAGACTTAGTTATTTTTGAAATAACCACTAGTTATTTCCTTGTCTCTTTTTTATAACATGTGAAATGATCTGTGTTCTTTTAATATTTTAATATATAAAAAAATCAAGAAAGTCTAACCCTACCATTTTGCAGGGAAGCCGAATGGAGTGGCGACGAATATCAAAATGGAGGCGAAGGGTGGTGGGGCGGGCACGCGTAGGAGGTGGCGCCGCCCACGGTATAAAGGAAGGGGAGCAGTAGGGGGTTAGGGCGGCGCGACGTGACACCACCCTTCCCACTATGTAACCATAGTGGGTGGGGTACGACCGTCGCCCTCCCACCACTGTGTTTACACATTGGTTTGAGGCCCACGCCATTAGAGAAGACCCGGGGTCGAGGTTCAGCTTCAGTCCTCCCTACCCAAAATTGATTTTTTTAAGTATTTCAAAACGTTTCAAAAAACATTTTTTTCCTTTTATTATGGGGTTTATTTAATGATATATATATATATATATATATATATATATATAAAATTGTTTATCAGTTCTAAAGAAAAATTATAGTTTTATTACTTGTGCATAAAAAACTCTATACACAAACAACAAGCACTTGGGAAATTTATTTTTTATTTCTAAAGATGCATTCTAAATCTAAACAATTAGATTAAGAATTTGTAGGATTTAGATTTTTAATTTCATTTTTTTTTTGCAATAAATTTCAAATTTCTCTAAGTGTGAATTTTTATTTTTATTTTTTACATTCAAACTCTTAAATCCATAGGGAGATTAAGACTATGTTTAAGAGTTTAATTTCTGAATTTATTTAAACATGTTTTATAGAAGCATTTAGTCTTGGTTTATTTCTTTTTCTTTTCAAATACAATAACTTACTAAAAACTATCAATTTGCTAATGTTCACATGTTGAGATTTAATAAACTTAGGAATTTACAATGCATAATAAATTCCATAACTTATACAATAAAACATGCAATAATAATAACTTCCCAAAATCTCATTAAAAAATGACATAATAAAATATGATTCCATTTTCCTTGAATCTTCGTTTCACATTATGCATACAATAAAATTACAAAGAAATATAATATTACATCATCATTAAATCTCCATTTTACAATATAACAATTAAAATTTCATGGCATTACATGGTTACAATGGAATCCCTGATTCCCAAATTCCAAACATAAACACTTGCAAGCTTCAATCATCTAGCTGTGGATCCTATCAAAATGAGGTTGACCATGGAGGCTCACCTCCCAACCTAGACCTTTTCAAGGTCACTCTTGAGCCAGGGGATCCAAAATGAAATGGGTAAACAAACAGGTAGCCACATAGAAACTCATTCAGACAAAGAAACTCAAGAAAACTCACATACATGGTGAAAACATGAGGAAGGTTTCCAAGAGGCCTTCTTGAAAATAGGGGTGGTGATAGACAGTCACACGAGGAGAATCATATGTATACAAATAAAATCACAAGCCCGCACATGGACATGGAATGATCATCTACACAAGATGGAGTCATAATAAAATTCTCCTTATGCCCCCCAGGTGTCCTTAGACCATACTTGACATCATGGATATCAAGAACCCCATGTATTTACCTCCTCACATGAGAGACTGCACTAACCTGGAGTCACTTCCTATGACCCTCTTCAAGGTTACTCTTCCCTCCTAATGGTGAGTGTGCCTTGAAGAATCCCATTCAAAAATGAAATTATAAATTAAAAACAACATAATAACACACCAAAAACTTCAAACAAGAAACCATAAAAAAAAATACCAAGGACTCCATTAATGGAGATCCAAGCTTCTACACATGCAAAGAATACATGTACACTAAAAGATGAACCAACCTTGCTCCAAGCTTGAGGTGAAATCTCAATTCCTGAGTTGATCTATCCTTCCAAAGCAATTCTCTCCAAACCTTCTTCAATTCTAGAAATATCTCTAAAGGTAGAGAGTGGGTGAAAAACCCAAAATATCCCTAAAATCTTCCCTATAAAAGCAAACCTCCAAAATATCTAGAACCAATAAATGATGAGGTGACCTAAAACAAACCTTTCTTCCCACTTTCCTTCCTTCTCCATGAATGTAGTTAAATACAACTTGGGAAGAAAAGAGAGGTTAGCCAGAACTTCACAACTCTTCAAATTCTCTCAACTTTGAAAATGAGACTTTAGGGGAGTAATAATTGAGTTTTAAGGCTCTTAATGGGTTGAAAATGACCCCTAAACCCAAGGGTACCAAATTGGGTAGCTAAAAATTGACCCCGATTACCTTCTGGGAGCTTAAAAGACCCTCCTAAACTCCACCTAGAGTTTACCCATGGATTTCTAAGTCAATTTGACCATCTAGAAACTTCCTAACATGGGGTAGACTTGGGTACTACACTTAGATAACCCCTAGTTAACCCTACACCTATCCATGATTCACTTAACTAGCCATGCCAACACTAAATTACCTTAGTTGCCAAAATTGGCATAATTTAGATAAACAAATGACATGGCTTATTCACATTTATATAAAAAAATTAAATACACACATGCAAACCACATTCACGAATAAACAACTTATACAATGAGGTCCATGTTTCTTTGTATACAAAAGACCTTGGAATTCACAGAATATAACATAGGTTCAAACTCTGGGTCCCCAATTTAGATCCATGGTCAACTATCCCTACAGACTCATTACACACATTAGTAGGTCCAAAATAACATGATATGGAAACATAATATATCATCAATACTATATTACATATAAACTATTGTTGCATTTGAATTAAATAAATATATCATCAGTTTCCTAAACCAATTTTCATCACAATTGCATCCACACAATTATTCCCTTATATGACATCATCATAAATTGAAACTAAATCAAAACATAAAGTATCTCGAGTGTACCCTAATTACATAACCATGTACTAAATATATAACATAGGATTCAATAGATCCTCAAATACATAAGAGTCTCAATAGTCAAAGTATTTCTAAATAAATAATCACTGAAAGCATAAAAGATAAAGTAGTAAAACTATGACGGTCTAAGGTAGGTCTGACAAGGTAAACCATAATTATATTTCAATGAATCCATATTTAGATTTATTAAATCTACACATAATCTTATGTCTCCATTTTTCTTTCTCACAAGCATAAGGTTGTAAACCCATGAAGAGTTTTTGATGGGATTAGTGATACCATCATCCCTCATTTTCACTTGTTCTTCTTGTATTTTTGGAGAAAGAGTGGGATTAATGGGCCTTTTATTTTTATTGAATGGCTTATCATCATTATTTAAGGGAATCACATGCTGAAATAAATCCTTCCTATAAAACTTTAATTCATCATATGACCAAACACATGCCTATGTTTTTGTAAAAAATCAATTAATGATTTCTTTACCTTTGGAGACAACTTCTTACCATTATATACATTCTTTGGAGCCTCTGTTGTTCCAAGTTTTATTTCCTCCAAGTCCTCAAGATTATGGACGGACTTGATGCTCAGTGTTTTGTCTTTGTTATCCAAAGACCTCTCTAGTATACCAAGCCTTTGGGAACTTTATTTGTTTTCAAGTGTAATATGTATTTCCCAAACACTGTATCTTTTGTATTCATACTTTCCATGTATCCACTAAAATCAATCTCCTGATTACAATATTCACCTTTATAATTCATAAATCTAAAAATGTCAATGTCATCATCAAATACTTGTCAGTTATCAATATTGTCAGGGACTAAAGGCCTATTTTTTACTTCAAACTTTTAATTCCTTTAAAAGTAACATCATCTAAATTGATATAAATGTTATCAAGGAGATCTGCCATTTTTTTGTGGCTTCTATCCATCCAGTCAATCTCAAAAGCATCAAAATTATCAATCTCATCCCAAAGAACATTCCTATATTGTTTCAACCTCTTATTCTTGGAAGCATATTTGGATCTAACCTGGCATATGACCAATTTTGAATCTCCAATTATATTGAGATTCTTAATTCCATGTTTAGTAGCTAATCTCATCCCAATAAATAATGCTTCATACTTTGCAACATTATTTGTACAAGCAAATAGCAAAGTGAATGAAAAGTTAAAAGTTTTACCACTGGGAGAAATTAATAGGAAACCTACACTTGAACCCTCCCTTGAGCTAGCACCATCAAAGTACATAACCTAAAGACTATTGTCATCAGATAAATTCTCCTTATTCTTAGATAAGGATACAATCACCTTCTTCTCATTTACTATTAGATCTTCAACTTTGAATGTGTCCATATTAGTATCTAGGAAAGAAGTTATATCCTCATCTTTACCAATCTCAATTAGGTGTACAACCCTTAACTCATGGTTTACCTTTACATTCTTACCATCAATGTTAAAAGTAGAAAAAGAAAGATCACATTGCAAACTACCTCCCATAGATGCACTCCATTTTCTAGATAACAACATGCCATAATGAGGAGGAATTTATACAATAAGAACACTCATTTTCAAACTTTTATTAGGTATGCAACCAATTTATATGGTAAGGAGTTATTAGTACCAATGATATGGAATTATCTTGAATCCATGGCTTGACATCTCCCATGAGGAGTGTCAATCATCAATCCCATTGAATCCATAATTTTGACTGGCATTACTGTGTTTGATGCTCCTGAGTCTATCATATACTTACTAAGCATTTTATCATTAATTATCATAGTAAAAAAGAAAGGATCCACACTACCTAGACAAACATTCACAGAATGATCAAAATAAATTTTAGGAATTTGAGAAATTAATCCCTCAGGATCTTTTTATTTCTTTTCCTTTTTACTTTCCCCATCCTTTTCTATCTTATCCTCATCTAATTGTTCAATTTTAACTGAGGACGCACCCTTAAACCATGCTAGATTATTTTATTTACGTTCTTCTATTATCATGATTTCAAGCAAAGGTAATTTCAATATAATTTGGGAAAGTAACTATAACATATCTACAGGAACATACTCAGGGACACAAATTTCTTTACTGGAAGTATCTTCTTCTTGAGTTATTTGACTGCATTTAATCTTCCTTTTCTTCTTAATGTCCTCTTGAATAGGAGTAGAAGACTTTTCAATATTCTTTATTTCCATTTTAAATGCAGAAGATGCATCAACAAGGTTAGGGATCTCACTCTTCTTATGCCAAACCTTGGTTTTTACTTCCTTGATTTTCACAACATTTTTATCCTATGGTGACATTCCCTTTGTTTTACCCTTTTTCTCTTTAATGAACATACTAGTGGGCTTACCATCCTCACCTCCAAAAATTATATTTCTCAAATGGTAGTTACCCCTTGCTTGGGAAACCATGTCTGCTATAATTTGTGTTATTTCTTCATCAGAAGGACTTCTCAGTGAAAAGGGGGGAGAACAATGTTCAACATTACGCTGGTTATCATCAAAAATTTTAGCAGCTTGAGAAAGATGTTTCTCATACCCCTCTTTTTTTCTCCTTGATTCCATGACATATTGATCTTCAAATCCTTCACTAGAATCAAGTTTATCCCATAAATATGTTGATTTCATGAGACAATCTACCTCATCATAATCCTTAGCAATCCCCTCTTTGTGCTCTTAACTAGTAGACATACTTTGTGCAACAATACAATAGTCAAGAATGTGAGGTGAATTGCATGCCATACACTAGGGAGCATCTAAAGGATCAAGGGTGACTAAATCTGATTTCCCCTTTTGTACTGGATGCATAGGCTTCCCGTCCTTCCATTCATTATTGTAAGGATAAATCTATAATGTAGGATGCCTACCGAAGTTATTATAAGAAGGCTTGTCACCACTAGAAACCTTCTCACTCTTATTTCAAATTTTTTTTAGGTCCTCCAGTATATTTAGAACCTTATCCAATTTATCCTCCTCCTTAGGCTTTACATTAGAGAATTTTTTATTATCTTTCTTGACAGATCTAGAAAATTTAGGATCATCCCTTCTCCCCAATGTTCCAGACACCCTTTTGTTACTCTCAATATTTATAGCTAACTTACATGCTTCCCTAAAAATTTGAGGATCTTTATCTCTTAGAAGGCAAGAGATCTTTGAATCATAAGAATTTAAATAAGCAGCCAGACATACATTTTCATCCAATCTCATAACCTGGAACAATTTTTGCATAGGTCTTTGGAATCTTATGTTGAATTCAATGACTTCTTCATTCTGATTTTTCTTGATATAATTAAATTCATTCAACATAAAACCTTCATTAGTCTTACCACGATATTGATACTTGAAGCATTTTTCATATTCAACCCATGTATCTATAAAATCACCAAGAAAACCTCTAAACCAATCCCTAGCATCCTCAACTAAAGACTAAACAAACAACTTCATTACTACATCTTCATGCTCAATCTCATAGTCATTGAAAATATCGTTAAATTTTTTTAAATGTTCTTCACAAGTAATAGCACTATTTCCAACAAAATTATTCAATTTATCTCATTTGAAATAGGGTTAGGATAACCAGGAATACCAATAAAGGATAGTTATCTATACCTTCAATGTTTATTGGTCTCCTTTGGAATTGGCCAGTAGCAGCATGGCCACTGGTACTAGCTCCCATATTTTAGCCAGTAATAGGAATCTGTGAAATGACAGGTGATGGGACATTAACTCCTTGAGAAATAGATGATATAGTTGTAGTAGAAGTACCAACAGAGACATGTATAGTATATTGTTTCAAGAACATATTCTTCTTCTTCATTTCTAATGTAGTTTCTTCCATCTCCGCCTTCTGCAATTCTTTTACAAGAATATCATTCCCTTTTCTTTCTTTCTCCAAATCAATGTCCAACTGAGACATCTCACCACCCACATGACCTTTATTCACAAACTCATTTTAACCACACCAAAAACTATCTTCTTTGCTTTATGTTTATTACCCTCATTATTTTGAGGTACTGGTTTATTTTGAGGGACAATGACAATAGTGCTCTTAGATTTTCCTGTATTGTATATATGGAAAACAAATGAACCCTCAAAATATTTCTTATATTATTCATAATTTATGGCTTTGAGGTCATCCAATTGCTTCTGAAGTCTATTTTTTTTCGATCAAGGCATCTATGGCTTCCTTTTATCTTTTTCTATTCTTCCTATCTCTTAAGGAAATCTGCTCATGAATTTTCCTCTTCAAGGAATCAAGATCCTCAAAAAATCATCTGATTCAGGAAAAGTACTTTTTGATTCTAAGGAGGCACTTGGATTCATTATTTCTTCTCCATTCTAAGCTAACAAGTGCCTAAAAGGAGAAGACCTATAGACATGAGATGGATCATCAGATCTTCTATCTAAGTCATCTCTACTTTTTCTTCTTGATTTTCTATTGTTACTATTATAATTAGTATGAGTTAATTATTTTGTTTATTGTATTTCTCCATCCTGATTTGCAAGAATAGAAAATAAATTATCATACACTCCAATCTCTATAGGCTCAAAATCCTTAGGAAAATTTTCACTATTCTTAGGAACAGTATTGAAGAAATTTCCTATGTCTGTACTCTACTTTTTTGTTTCCATGCTGGGGGAGCACTGCTTGTTCCTTGATTTCTCTATGAACATCCACTCCTAGAAGTATTTGTAAGCTCACCCTTTATTATTTCTTTGGGATTATGTTTTTATCAGGATATTGTGACTTTCTTTCTCATCTTGTATTCCCTTGAAAATATAGAAAATTGTACTCAACACTGATGTATAGATTTGAGTCACAACCCAATATAAATTGGGAAATATTTTGATTAAATATTGCATGTAAACTCTTAAAATATTACTTCCTACAAGAAAAACCTAACTCCAAACAAGATGTCAACCTTGGAGGAAAAATATTATATCTCAAACACAGAACAATATCCTTCTACCCCAAACTATGAAAATGTAATATCTACTCTTTGCAATTCAATGGATAGACTAAATAGACTGAAATCAACAAGGAAAGGAGCAAGCTCTACTATCAACCTTATCAATTATGAAATTAATACACAAATACCCAGTAGATTCACCATTTTATTGGTTCCAAAAAAGATTTTATGCTTCAAAAAGCTACCAATCCATTCACTACAAGTTCTAAAGAGTTTCTAACTCCAATGATCAAATCCCCATGAATGATTGGACCAATTAGAAGGGATAAAAACTCCCCCTACACTTCTATCTCTGTAAGACCAAGGAGGGTAAACCTAAATTTAGTATAATACTTCACTCTTTACACTCCCCTAAATTTTATAAATGGGTTGTCTCATATGATGTCTCAATAGTAACATAAAAATACTAAGAGTTAATTACTCATTAATTCTCAATTGTCATGGAGCATGAGACACACACACCACATATAAACTAGAAAATAAAAATAATTCTATTAAAAGATGGAATAACCAGACACTCTGAACCAATAAGATAATAATTTAGCAATATTAGATCAATTCCTTAACCATTGGGTAATATCCTCAGTTTGCAACTTTGTGTTTAAAAGACATAAAATTGTGATTGATCCAAGACTTAGATAATATTGCCTTACCACAATATTTTATATAATCCAAAATTATACTGCTTATAACAATCCTTATGCCAACCCTATGAACTCATGAATTAATTTTTAGCATTTTAATTTATCCTTGATCAAAGCTATAATTAAAACATACACATATAAACAATATGCAGTGAATTGAATAAGAACTTTGAATTTGTTAAATTCACAATTCATAAAATCAACACAGAGGAGAGCACCAATAAAGATTATATTTCATTGAATTCAGAACCATCATCTTCATACATTGATTTGTCTACTCAAATAATACTCAAAATAACTAAAACTCCAATATTAAAACATATAATTTCTCTATCTATTGTTATACAAGACTCATTACACTGGTTAAACCTAATTGAGTATGAAATAATTCTATTTGAACCTTACACAAAAAATTCTCAGCCCTTCCTAAGCGATCTTAAAAATCCTTTTATAGAGTAAGGATTGCAATAAGTTATGGATCACTTAAGGAAAAATTACATATTTGCTTGATAATAATAAAAATCCCTAGAAGACTTCTTCAAATCTTCAAATTATGCAACACAGGAGTTGGTATCAAAAAAATGACATCTGGCAATTTTGTTTGGAAGTAATCAGATACAATTTCTTTGGATTATGTAGGATACCCGCATCTTTTGACAAAAAATTCAAGGTACCTATTGAGATAATTGTTCTCCTTTTAAACAAGCTCAAGTGCCGTGTCAGTAACCAACTACAAAAAAGACAAAAATGATGGAGAATAACTACTCAAATGGATTTTCCTTTATTCAGCTTCATCTCCCATTTAGAAAACTCCCTATCTGTCGGCCAACCAAAAGTTTTAATATTCTCTAGCTATTGAACTGCTTCATCCCAACAAACAGTAGTTATAGCTTGTACATCTGATCTTTACCTTCAGGTAGCTTTTGTGCATCCCTAATTGTTTGTCTAATCTCATGAAGGTATGAGCCTTTTCCAGTGATCATTTTCTTAGAAACATATTTCATCACTCTGGCAGTATGTTCAATCTTTTGTCTTTTTATTGATGGCCTTTGTAAGGACTCAACGTCATCACCTTATTCTACAATTTCAATAAAATCATTTCCCACATGCACATCTCCCTGTGATGATTCCATGTCCTCAAGGTTGATCTTAATCTCTACCCCAGCAAGCATCTTAGACATCTTTTCCATTATCTCATCATATCTCTTTGCAATAGAGACTAATTGCTGATAAGTCTCTATGTATCTTCATGAAAAATACTGTTTTAGCCAAATCCATTAAAGAAACTGTAGGCCTCCTACTTTCATGATTCGTGGTGGTGGAACCCGTGTCGACAAAGTAATTTGTATTCACTCTTGTTCAGGGAAGTACCTATTTACATATACTTAATTGTCTTTTATAGCTTCTATTGTTTACCATCTTTCTCTTATCAAAGTGTTATCATTCACTTTCATATGTCTTGTGGTTTAATATTTTG